>CAJVPT010002198.1:0-18383 GCA_910592055.1 Acaulospora colombiana | reverse complement strand
TAAATAACATATTATGTATAAAAGAAAAAAAAAACTCTTTCCACCAATCCTCTAATCACACACAAAAAAGATATTTGCAAGAAGTTTTATATTTCCTTGTTAATAAGTCTTTATACTTTCATTAAAACAACTTGAAACTTGTCTTCAGTTATCTCTTCTATCCTTTCTTGCTTGTTTATAAACTCTTTTGAATAAAAACTTGAGCCTCTAGTGGCCTAAAAAGACTCAAGTATGCATTTTCTCTACTAAAGGCAAGAAGGTTCTAGGAAGTAAAAGGACTGATAAGTGAAGTATCATCTCACAGAGCTAGAAACAATAAGAAATAAAGGTTCTGTTAATAGAAAAAAGCTTAGGCTTATTATTCACTTTCTCACATACTGTCTTATACTCTCTTAAAGTACCTACTGTTTTTCATGGATTTTTTGTGAAACTTTGCCTATCTTAATTTAACCTTGAATTTTTAATAATACAATATCACTTGATATCTGATTGATTAGTACAAAACATATTAATAGCTGAATATAAACAAGTTTCTACTGATCATCTCATATGTTCTAATGATGTCATTGATGATTAAAAGAGTTGATTGATACTTTATATCCATCTTACTTCTCCAATTGGATTAACCTATAGATCAAGTTTTATAAGATCAATAAGATATAAGTAACAAGCTCCCAGGTGATGAAAAAACTATTATTTGTCCAAGCTAATCTTTTTCTTTTCTATTATTCTGGTTAGACAAATTCAAGATCAAAATCTCTCTCTTATTCCAGTCAAGCAATGAGACTGAATGGTCTCTAGTTTATGTCAAGTTCCAACTTTTTGATTACAGTTGAGAATGCATTTCCTTAGAAGTTATTGAAAGATATCACAATTAATAAAAATTTCTATCTTTTTCAAAACCTTCCCACTATTATAAGACAAAAAGATTATTGAAGAATTTAACCTTTTGAATAATAGAAGATATATATCAGTGAAATTCCTTTAACTAGATATGAAAACTAAAAAGTATTATACTGAAACAACATATCTAATTCTTACTAAGGTATATAAGAACCTGAGGTCTATTATAAATTATCTCATTATTATAGGTGGATAAAAAATCATTGTCCAATGAAGATTGGAACCAAGTGTATTATAGAAGTAAAGGTTTCTATTAGATAATAAGTCTCTTTAGATAGTATATGAGAAAAAAATTAAGATCAAGAATGAATAAGTTCCCTAGATAATCAGAAAAAGAAAAAATATCTCAATTAAGTATTTTTTATTGAGAAGAGGTCTTGAGAAGCAGGTTTTTGAAGGAAACTGGAAATTTTTTTTTTTCAATTTTTACCTTTTTATTTTCTTGTTGTCTATTTAGACATTTTTAGATATCACATTTTTTTAACCTATCTTTTTATAGTTTCCTATATTCCAGTGATTTGATAAGATATACAGTAGTAATAATCTGCTGACAATAATACAGTGAACTAGAAAGATTTTTATTTAAAAATACTGTAGAGAGAAATATTATTCCAAGGTCAAACTTAGAGGTTATTATGTTTATAATAAGTTAGTTAGATTAGAATAATAAATTAGCTTAATATGTATTATGCTGTTTGAATGAAAATATACTTATATTTTCAATTAATTAATAAATTAATAATCTAGCATAACTACGTGTACTTAAAAAAATAAATAAATAAATAAATAATATATTATATATTATATCATAGTTTGTATTATTTATAATTTATAAATTTAATCTCATTTCAAAAAAATTCATATATAAGTTTATCAATTTTTTTACTTTATTGCTAATAAATAGTTGCTAAATTTTTAATAAACCTTTAATAAATAATTTAATGAATAATTTCTGAATTTTTAATAAATTTTTGATTAATAGTTTTGATAAATAATTGTCAAATTTTTAATGAATAGTCAATGAATTTTTGATAAATTATTAATAAATTAATGTTAAATTTTTATTAAATTGTTAATAAATAATTTTGTGATAAATTTTTAATGAATTTTTGTTAAATTGTTAATGAATTATTTGATAAATTATTAATAAATTATTTGATAAATTGTTAATGAATTTTTTGATGAATTGTTAATATGACAATTTTTGTAATATTTATAGCTAAATTATATAGTTGCCTATTTATTTATATTATTTTTTTATCAAATTGTTTATTTTTTGTCAAATATTAAACAAATGACAATATGTCTAATAATTTTTTTTAGCTAGTATAACTTGAAAGTACTATTACTATGCTATTGACCTATAGATTACTAGGAAAACTACTAAAATTATATATAGTATATATTATTTTATATATTTTTATTATATTTTTTTATATTAAAAAAACTTTTTTCACTAAATCTTTAACTACACACAAAAAGATATTTGCATGAAGTTTTATACTTTCTTGCTAATAAAATCTTTATACTTTTATTATACTTTTATTAAAACAACTTAAAACTTGTCTTTATTTATTTCTTCTATCTTCCCATACTTGTTTATAAACCCCTTTTAATAAAAACTTGAGTCTCTAGTGGCCTAAAAAGACTCAAATACACACTTTCTCTACTAAAGGCAAGAATATTTTAGAAAGTAAAAGGATTGACAAGTGAAGTATTCCCTTACAGAGCTAAAAGTAATAAGAAATAGAGGTTCTGTTAATAGGAAAAGGCTTATTTTTCACCTTCTCATATACTGTCTTATATCTTTTTAAAATGTTTACTGTTTTTCATAGTTTTCTTGGGGGATTTTGCCTACCTTAGTTTGACCCTGAATTTTTGATAGTACAATGTCACTTGGCTTCTAATTGGTTAACACAAAACATATTAGTGGCTAAATATAAACAAGCTCCTATTGTTCACCTTATGTGTTTTGATAATGTTATTGATGATTGAAAGAGAAATCAAGAATACGAACTTCTTCACTCCTTCAAATAAAGTTTAACTGAAGCAAAGAAATCATGAGACCATTAAGATAGGCACTAAATTTTCTAGGTAATGAAAAAATAATTATTTGTTCAAGCTAAGGCCTTCAACTTCTTATTATTCTGATCAAGCAAAATATGTGATGGAGATTATTTCCTTATCCCAGTTAGGTTGTAAGATCAAAAAGCAGAGGAATATAAATCACTGCTTTTCTCTAGGATTGAGAATACATTTCCCCAGACATTGTATAATAATGTCACAATCAAGATGAACATCAGTAAAATTTCTTTAACTAAGTATGACTATTAGAAGATATTAGGAGTTACTCAACAAGACTAAAAAACTACATAACAATCTGGATCCACTATTAGGCATCTTCTTATATATAGATAGATATAAAATCAAAACTAAAAGAAAGAAAGTGTTGAGCAAGATACTGGATCCAAGTAGGTAATAAATATCTCAATGGTCATAAGAAAATAATCAAGGGTATGAATGAATAAGTTCCTTAGACAGTTAGAACGAAAAAGGATATCCTAGAAAGGTTAATTTTTAATGAGAAGAGGTTTTTAGTAGAGATCCTTTGGTGAACATTAAATATTTTTAATTTTCTTTTTTTCTTTTTATTTTCATATAGTATATTTACACATTTTTAGATATTCTCCTTTCCTTTTATTTTTTCTTTTTCCTTTTGTAGTTTTTTGAATTTAATTTCTTATAGAATAATAAGCAATGACAACCTGCTAGCAATTATGGGTAAATTAGGAGGGTTTTTACCCAAAACTTAGTTCAAAGTAAAATATTGTCCTTAAGATTGTACTTAAAGGTTGAAACTCTTCTGAGAATTGAAAGCCATTGACAAGTATATCAGTATAAGTTTTTTAGTTTAGCTATAATGCAATTGTCCTATATATCTTTATTGGTTTTCATAATGATTATTAAACATACAGTACTGGCCTGACCATGAGTTTAAAATATATATATATATATATTTATTTATTTATATTGAAAAAATATATATTTAAAGATTTTTTTTTTTATCTATAAATTGGAGTTGTTTATTTCTTATTTATATTTAATAAAGTTTTTCTTTAATTAAGATAAATATCAATAAATCAACTTTTTAATATTAAATATATTATTAAAGGTACCACTTGATTTTTGATTATCAAAAGTCAAGTTTTTAAGTGAAATGATTTGTAAACAAAAGAAGAAAAATAAAAATAATTCTTTAAGTTATACTTCAAATAGTTTTAATAAAAGTATTAAAAATTTATTAGTAAAAAAAATAAAAAAACTTTTTATAAACATTTTTTATATAAAATTAGAGAATTAGTAAAAAGAATTTTTTTAAAAAAACTAAGTTATATTATATCTATATAATATTTTATAATAACTATATCAAATTAAAAAATTTTACCAATATATACTTTTTATTATTCAAAAAATCAAATTTCTTAATATTTCTTGTCTTTATAATAATATAAGACTTTTAATTTAGAAAATAATAGTTAAAATTTCTATTAATTATAATATATTTAATAACTTTTAAAAAATAATATTTTTAACTATAAAGTTTTCATAAAATTATTACAAAAATTAAATAGTAAAATATAATAACAGATAACATATTAGATAGTTTATTAAGAAAATAAATATTAGAATAATAAATTATCAATAGATACAATAAAATAGAATAAAAGATAATAAAGTTAACAAATTTAAGAATAATAAATTTATATATAAAACTTGATATAAGAAAAAATTATGATAAATATTGTATATGTGAAATATCTATTTTAAAATTTTTTTTAAAAAAACTTTTTTATTAAATTGACTAATAATAATTTATTAATAATATATATACTAGTTGTAAAAAGATTAAATTTATATAAGCAAAAATAGTATATTATATATAATTAAGAAAAAAAATTAATAAAATATTTTTTAAAAAGCCTATTATATAACAATCTATTCTAAAAGACTTAGAATAAAGAAGTAGAAAGAATTTTTAAAGAGTTTAAAAAATTATATATAAAAAAAATGAAGTAAAAGAAAAACAATATTAAATAGAATATAGATAATAATAAAAAAATAGGAGTTAAATTAAAAAAAACTTTAAAAACTAGTTAAGATATATTTAGCTTTTATACAGAACTAATAAAAAAAGATTTAATAAAGAAGATAGCAAATTTGAAATGTCATAAAAATACTGTAAATTAGAAAAGATACAAATAAATAAATAGTGAAAATGCAAAAGAAGATATATAATCAAATTTAAAAGAAATCCGAAATTTAAAAAGTAAGAAGATTATAAATAAGAGCTAGTTTAGAAAATTTATAAAAATTTGCAAAGTAATTTGTAATAAAATCTTCAGATAATGATATTAAAAATAGGAAAAAATTTTATCTAAACTCCTAATAAAGCAATGAATCATTTCTAAAGTTATACTTAGAATTAATTAAACTAAAACAAGTGAGTTAGTTAGTTAAAGTTTTAGCTTTAGTAATACATATTAATATATAGTTTATTAATTTTTTAACAAAATATATATAACCAACTTAATAGAAAATAAAAAAAAAAAAATAATAATAATAATAATAAAATATTCTCAATTATAATTAAAGGATTAAACTAAAAACCCTCTAATTTATTGCTTAATTAGAATAAAAAAGAAATTTATATTTAAATTTTGCTTTAACTAGAATATTATTAGAGAATTACAAAAGAATCATAAAAAAAAAATTTAATACGTACAGTATATTAAAACCAAGTCAATTTTTTTTTAATTCTTCATCAGGCTAGTTACATGTGCTTTATCAAACAATTGTTGTTATACATGAATTTATATGTCATTAAAGTATTCTTTAACTAACTTACATATTCAAACTCATGGAAGTAATTTATCGCTCTATTAGCAGGTCAGATGAATATTAAAGACAAGTCATATTAACCTACTACAGATAAAAAAATATATACTGTATATACTGTATATTTTTTTAATTAATGATTTTAATATAAAATCAGGATTTAAATATAATTTACATAAATTATCGATGATACTTATTGTGTTGATATTAATTAAATTTAGATTTGACTTCATTAGGGCCTTCATTTCAGCTTTCGCTTCTTCCACTTTTTTGCACATGATCTAAAAATATCAGCTCGAAAATTATGTCGAAATTTTTATATGATCTCGAGGGATGCATGTGAGATTCCTGTACGATTAAATTATATGATTTAAGACAAGTAAATATAATTCTGTTAATAACACATTCCAACGTGCGATAACCAATCGATTTTAGTTCACTTGGATTTAAATTTTATTAAGTTCAATTTTTAGACAAAATGAAAGAATAAAGAACAGCTACAATTGTTTAAAACAGTCTGGCACACATTTCCCAAATTCTCTAGTTGAGCCATTATAAAGATCTCACATGCATTCTACATTTTCAGAAATCGAAATGCTTTTATTTTCCTTCCTTGAGTTTTGGTCCTTCTTTTTCATCCTTGTGTTCTGGAATGTGCTTGGAGGATTCTGATTTTTCCTTAACTGTCTCTTCCTTATGCTCAGGGATGTGTGTGGAAGGATCGGATTCTAAATGTTCTCCTTGAATGGATTCATCGTCGTCAAGGTCGAACATCGATTTTTCACCTGAAGTGTTTTGTTCACTCTTTTCGGGTGGAGTAAGTTGTCCAGGTACACTAGGTACATGCGTTTCAAGAGTTGATTCTACTGTTGACTGGGAAAACGTTTCGTGGGTAGCAAAGGTGATAACGAAGCCGAAGATAAACAAGAATTTTATAATTTGCATCTTTTTATATAAAAAAAAAAGGAAAAAGGAATATTAAATGTTTTATATTTTTTGTGTTGAATTTATTGTCTGAAAGAAAAAATTGCATGGCAGGATAATACCTTTTTATAAAAAATCTGACGAAGCAATTTCGATTAAAAAGTCGCCAATTTCTTGCATGCACATACCATTATACAGTATATCATACTTTCTATCCGTAATTTGTGATGAAATTATTTATAGCCGATAGCCCGAGACAAAATTTCATTTTACTTTATCAGCAATTTGAGCAACTTGAGCGATGAAAAAATTCGAAATTCGTCAGTATAATTGCCAAAGGTGTGTCTCGATGCGCCGCATTTAATATAAAAAGTTGGAAGCAAGTGGAATAGGAAAATGCAATTTCGCAACGAATAAATCAAACACGAATAGGCCTTTATTTGATCATGAGTTGGGTTAGCCATTGCGGCGAATAATAGTGATTAATCATAAACCTAGAAAAAAAAAAGGACGACCATGAATTACCAGATTTAATATCAATCTAAGAGTTCGCGTGCTTCTATCGTTGTTATGATTCGTGTACACAGTAAGCCGAATGGTAATCAATCCCATAATTTACCAAAACCATTAAAAGAAAAAATCGATAAGTTATGGTTCTTCTTTACACCAAACTAAATCAACCGATGATGAGTTGCTTCAACTGTTCAACTTCCTCCCCTTCATCGTGCGGCAAGGGGGATGATGATGAAATGTTCCAACCCAATACCCACCTATTTGGATCACTAAATTCTGAGGTTGCTAATTTTTGGTGTAAAGAGATTTCATTGGCTGTTACAAGGTTTTTTCGGATTGACCAATAAGAAGTAGTTTCGTTGGTACAAATAATGACCCCGAGCATAAATCACTCTGGATGACACGTCTTACTCGAGCAATGCGATGTTTCAACCAAGCAATGCTTCAAAAAAAAATCCGCTCTCAAATCGACCTTTTGCAGCTGAGCAGGGATTGCAAGGATTGCATACCTTTCCAATACATCCAATAGGAAGGTTTAATGGCGCATGTGCAAGTTACAAGCAGCCTGTAGAAATAATGAGCTTCAGCTATGACGACGAAAGGAATTTGCATATGGATGATAGAGAATTGGTTAGTGACTTTGGAAGCCAAGATTTAAACTTACGTGAATTTTTTTTAAAGAAAAAAATTTTTTTTTCAACGTTAGAAATATTATTATCCTCCGGATTTGAATAATTGTGATCTTTCTCATGGTTACGAGACATATGTGCAAAGAGAAAACAGTGGTCCGGAGCCAATTCATTCATTATTGGACGCATTGGCGCATGCAAAAAAATTATACGAAGATCAGAATCTAATGAGAACTGATTTGGTATGGTCTTTTTTGATAATGTGTCAACTCAATATTCTCAGGCGTAGACATTAAATATTTAATAAGCGATTTCCTTATAAGGTTTCCTGGAGAGGAGTCTTCACAAAAATCCTATGCACGCCTTACAATAGGAATGAACCTTGGGAACTGGGTGCTACATTATGGAATGTAAGCGATAACTTGCAATTAATGTCTAAAATTTTAGCAATACACTAAGAAAAAATTTTTGGATCATAGAATACCATGTACATATGATGTTTCTTTTCGCATCTAAAGCTCGGGAAACTATTTGTTTTTATTAACTATCAAAAGAATTGTAAACAAGTAGTTTTATAGAAGAACATGATACCGAGTACACAAAGGAGAATTCGGCAGGAAATACGCAAAGGCATAAATTAATGATGTATTGGGGGTACAAATTTGAGAATCTATGCACCATCGGTAAACCCGCCTCTCAAATTAGTTCAGCCGATGATCCTGAGCTTATGAGTAGAAAAACCTCTATAGTTAATACTAATGTTCAATATTGTTCGGTGGCAAAAACATCGTTGGGAAATAATAGGATAATCATGGGAGCCGAAATTGATTGTCTAAGTGGTATATAATTGGAACGAATTTGCATCAGCCCTCCTCAAAATCTCTGGCTAATCTTTCTATTTTATTTCTTCAAGAATTAAAACCAGCAAGACACTTAAATCCTATAAACAAATACATAGAATTGAAGACTTCGAGGATTATAACAAGAGAAGAAGAGAATTACAAGTTTGAGAAGTAACGGTTTTATTTTAATTTTTTAATTTTAGAGTTCTTGGTTGGTATAACATTCGACGTTTATTCATTTTCACCTATTAAAAAAAAAAAGATACAAGCTCCTAAAGTTCTGGGCGCAATCATTTTTGATTGGTATACCTAAGATTATTGTCGGATTTAGAGATGACAATGGGTTCGTTAAGGAGATACAAGAACTCAAGACATTGGAAATTCCTAGAATGGTCCGAGGAAAAAATGGGATGTGGGTACGTGCACGAACGCGCGAGATATTCCATTTAATGAGATCGATTTTTTAATTTTCATATGTTATAATCATTATAGGATGCCACTATTTGTCTAAATTTTGCCAACGAGTTCTTCGATTGGCTGAAAACTATTATCGTTAAAAATGACCCAAGATCATCATATACCATAACATACAAATACCCATTTAAAAGTATTCAGGTAATGTTTGCTGGCGCAGAAAATCCAGTATTGGCCGAGAGACACCTCGAATCCTTGAAAAGTGATTCCTAAAATGCCGTCATTTAATGAATATTCATATTCTACATTAATAATCAATCGATGCTCATTTATACATAAATATTATCAGTTTTATTATAAATGATTGAACTAATTAGGTTTTCCCGATGCTAATCAGTATACATATCTGGAAGGTCAAATTTCATTACCAAAAATGGAAATTAACCCGAAAAATGAAATGATCGCTTGTCATGACACGTCGGGGGGCACATGAAATTGACTACTTATATGGAGTATACATTTAGAAATCTGAAAATGATTCATCCATAATTATACTCTTCTTTTCGCGGTGTAAAGTGGATGGAGAGAAGAAGCGAAAAGAAAATAAAGGAATAAAATCTCTTGATGAAGGAGACACCACTTCACAATGACCTCAAACATGCCGTGCACAAGTAGTAAAGATTGTGACATAGAGGAACTTCTTTGTGCTCTTGACCAAAACACCAATTCTTATAAATGCAAGCCAAATGCATTCGTGCCAAGAGATACTCGGATAATCTATCATTTGTTTTTGCCACGATATCCTTCTAAAGAACGAAAAACTTATGACCAGACATCTCAGCCTCCTCCGTCACAAAAAGGTTTATACGCTCGCATGAAGCTACTTGACGTGGGTAAAAGTTGTGTATCCGATGAACAATGTTTTTCTAATAACTGTGAAAATTCGGTTTGCACCTTAATAAATGAATCCGCAATCAGGAAACAAAGTGTTATTGCTGCAGGTGTTTTCGCGTCGTTATTGATGGCAGGGGTTATGATTTTTTTTGCCTTGAAAAAAATGAGGCGGAGAAACAAAGGTATCTGAATAAAAATGTTATTTTTTTTCTTATATATATATATATATATATATATATATATTTGTTAATTCTCTTTTAATTATAGTGAAAAATGTGCAGTTTAACAGCATGTGTAGCACCCAAAGGTTAAGCATTGCAAGTACAACTTCTAAAACCAATTCAATTATCACCATTAACGGTGAGAACATAACCGATGGACCTTACTTCGGCGACCAAAATCCTTATATTCTGCCGTTGCATCGGAGTTCGAACTCATTTACGAGCGATCATATATTTAGTCTGTTTTCAAACCAACATTCACATGAAAGAAGATACACCCCCGCCTTTTTACCAATAATACCACAGGCAACATTAAGGAATTCACCCGAAGAGTGGGAAAATGGAAACAGTTTTCCTGAAAAAAGAACTAATGGTACACTGCATCCTCGCTATTCTCCTGATGAAAGAACTCCATTGGATTTGGTTGAAAATACATTCAATGAGTGTCCTCCTCCTGCATATTTAAAGGCAGAGAAATAAAAATCAGACTGATCAATAATTAATTTGCAATATAATATAAAGAAAGGTATTCATAATTTATTAGGAATAACAATAATTTATGATTCACAATTAATTGTTAGATATAATTAATAATTGGAATAACAATTGCAAATTTGTATTATAATATAAATATTAATGTTAATTAATTTATTTTTAAGTTATATTATTTTATTTATATTGACAAAAAAAAAAAAAAAACTCTTTCCCACAGATCCATTTTTTCTAAAAAATTTTCTTTTATAGTAATTTTTAAAGGAAAAGAAAAAGCGAACGGAAAGATGTTCTCTCAAAGAGAACTTTGTAGCAAAATGGCTCAGTGGAGATCTAACTACAATGAGAACATTCTCACAGAGGTAACACAAACAAGTCACACAAAGAAACAACAATGCAAGCAGTAAAGAAAAATATTATAACCAAAGGGAAAACCAAAGAAAACAATCAAAATGAAACCTATATAGAAGACTCCAATATTCAAAACCTGTCCCAAAACCTGGTAACATAGGCCACAATATTTAATCTATCAACAGCAACTGTTCAGACTATCAACTGGAGTAAAGAAGTTGAAGAAAATATTTCAGTTATCAAAGATCCAACAATGAATCAATCCAATAGTATTTCAATAATAGCCAATATAAAGACGTAAGAAAAAGCCTTCCAAGAATCAATCAACGAGATATAAAAAGTAATACATATAGATGACTCAGACATGAAGATAGAAATAGAAGAAGAAAATCAAATCTCAACTTTGTGATGATAACAAGTTGATAACAAGAGCAAACAAAAGCTAAACAGTTGAACCATTAAATCAAGATTTCTCTCTTTTTTTGATAAAACCATCTGCTATAGCAAAGAGAGAATCAAGATCAATATCCCAGCTATAGACTTGCCAGGCAAAACTACAGCTCAAAAGATAACTTTTTTTATCAAGGTCCTAAACTTATCAGATAAATTGATAACAATTTGAAGCGAAAAGAAAAAGAGGCAGAATACATCATTGCCATTTTAAGTAATAAACAAGAAGCAATTGAGATTTGCGACCCCACTATCTATATAGATAAC
This sequence comes from Acaulospora colombiana, assembly GCA_910592055.1. Lineage (NCBI taxonomy): Eukaryota > Fungi > Glomeromycota > Glomeromycetes > Diversisporales > Acaulosporaceae > Acaulospora > Acaulospora colombiana. The sequence continues at coordinate 6,587 of CAJVPT010002198.1, read as the reverse complement.
AAATATATAGATCTCATAAAATATACAAATTCAATTCTAAAACAGAAAAACAGTATCAAAATATAAAATATTTCTCTAGACATCAAACCCATAGAAATATAACAATTCTTTACTAAATATGAAGCAATTAGCAATATTACAATATCAATTCAACAAATGTAGCAGATAGCTATAATCACTTATACAAATAAAGAGAATAAATATGTCCTAATTGGCAGCTGGAATATCTCTCTCAAAACAGATTTTGTAAGAGTCTTTAATATACAATGGAATATGGATCAGATGAAAGTATATAGTCAAACCATAGCAAAACTTACCAATCTTCTATTCAATATCATTACTTTTAACCTAAGAAGAATTTGCAAACAAATCAAGATCAAGACCTATTATATTCCAAAAAGAATGTTATATCAAAAAAAGATATTTGTGATCATTAGTTTCATTAGTCAGGAAAACTTATAAGTTGTCACATCTCAAGAATTTCAACTTAAAGACTTTAACTACACCTGGCAACTGATCGAAGCCAAACTATGCACAATCTGTAACAGCCCAGATCACCTACTCAACAACTGCCTTATCAAAGAAAGAAGAATGCAATAGAGGAAATACAATAAAGAACAAGTGAACAAGTTTAATAAACTATATAATAAGTTCAGACCAGCATATACTACTTCAATCAGAAATCAAACCAGATCCCCCTAGCATCATCATATCAAACCAAGATCCTACACAGCAGCAGCCAAATCTGAACAATGCCAACCAAGCTAAGTGGAAGAGAGTACCTCAACACTAATTGACATTATAGCTTTTCTAAAAGAAATCAAACAAAAAATTGAAAAGATCAAAGAAAACATCAATCTAAATGAAAGAGTATACAATCTGGAGATCCCTAAAGACAACCTCATAGATACCATAATAACTGAGAATAAAAAAGAAAATCTCTCTAATCAAAACAAAACATCTAATATACAATCAAATTAAAAGAAGCATTCTAATATCCAAGCTCAATAATAACAGATCAATGAGTCTATAAGCAGAATGAATCAAAACATGTATAAGGTACTAAATGCAATCTCAGAACTAATTCTTAGCATAGCCTTCTTTTTCCCTAGAAATTATTAATGAGTAATATATCAGAACCTTTCTCATCAAAAAATTCACCATATAATATTTACAATACACAAATAGAAAAAACACTTAGAGACACACAAAAATGTGCATTAATAGATCTTACTACCATTCCCAAACAACTATACAATAGAAAACAACTCTAACAATATCAATTCAATAGTACATACTGACTTAAACATTTAACATCCAATTTAGCAAATCACAACGATCAATATCCAAGGCCTAACAAATAAATACAAAAGAGAAACCTGGTTCAACTGGTGTGTCACAAAAGGCTAGAATATCATAGTAACAACTGAGATCAATAGTACTCACCAACAATCAAAACATTGAAAACATCCATTTTATAACATAATTTGATCACACAATAATGAACAGATACTTGGACAAGGACTAAACCTGATGATAAAAAAAGATATAGCAGATTGCATTTACAAATATGACACCTGGAAAGGAGACTCATCTATTTAGATCTCATCTTTCCCAAAAAACAAAAACTTAGAATCATAGGCATTTATTTTCATGCAAACAAAAGAGACAAAGAATGGCAAAATACTCTCAACAAACTGAAGCAATGGATGAGAGAAGCCCTCCAAAAAAACTGGCACCTCCTTATCTTAGGGGACATCAACAGAGTTCCCAATTCAGTATGGGACAAAAGTAGCATGTACAAACAAATAACATCTAACAAACCAACAAGTTCCCAAATAAAAATTCTTATAGACTACAGCCTAAAGGACACATACAGACTCTACAATTCAAGCAAAAGAGAATTTATCTGATACTGAAATAATAGCTATAGTAAAATTGATCAAATCTGGATAAACATATTCCTCTCGTGGCAAAGTAAAAAAGCCTATATTAAAGAAGCCTTAGACTCTTTAATTTCTAGTGACCACAGACCCACCATAACTAAGATAGAAACATGGCAACTAAATTTTTACAAGGAGATCTTCCATCACAAATCAAATCACAGGTACAACTAGCAGCTGGTCAATAGTAAACAATAGAAAAAATTCTTCCTAGAAGTTGATAAAGCTCTCGATAACCAAAGCAAAAAATTAAAATCGATAGATAGATAATGAAATAGCATATGCAATTACATTCTAAAAGCAGCCAAGCTCTATATCATCAAAAAAAACAATATAGGAAAAAAAGAATAATCAGCAAGGAAGATACAACTAAAAACCTCTTAACACAGATGCAACTCTTTCACAATAAACTAAAAGCCATCCAGAAAACCAACAAACCTTCTTCCACCCTGCCAAAACAACTTCAGAAAAAGTTTCTAGACATTTAGTAGCACCTGACAAAGCTAAAGGTAGAGCACACCAACAACTTTCTGCAGCATTGGCTAGATTATATACAGAAAATCATATATGGTCACAAAGTTATTGCTTAAGCAATCACTTACAGAAAACAAGCTCTAGTAATCAAATGTAGAATAATAAGTAGATAAGAATACTTAGTAACAAACAAAAAAGCAATGATCAACAGAATCATAGAAAAATCCAGAAGAATCATCATCCTGAACAAGATAATCATAAAAGGTAAAGAAGTATTAATTATAATCAATTCAAAGGAAATCAAAAGCAGGGTTAGACAACACTTTCAAGACTAGACACTGGCCAGAAAAATCAGACCAGTCTTCAACTTCTCCTACTGGATAGCAGAATATGAACCAAAAAAGAATATTAACTCCAGATGGTACCAGCCAGATCTTGTCAAAATATCTATTAATGGAATCAAAAAAGCAACATAAGACAGAAGTGCAAAATTAGCTCCTGGGAGAAATCAGATCTCCTATATAGCTTAGGAGCTAAAGCAATAAAAAAATTTGTTTTCTTTTTAACAAAATAATCAGAGAAGAAAACATCACAAAAGAATAGAGCAAAGTTGCTATTTATCCAATACCAAAACCAAAAGATTGACAAAACAATCTATATATAACAAGATTAATCACACTTCTGGATACAAAAAGGAAAATTTTTACAAAAATTATCACAGACAGATTGGTACGATGTATAGGAGACTACAAGATTCTTTTAGAACTAAATCGAGCAGTGCTTTTCAGCTGCAGCATACAGGAACCAATCTATATAATAAACAATATTATCAAACATACAAAAGATACAAACAAACAAGTTTAGATCCTCAGTCAAAACATGTCAAAGGCATATAACTCAACCAATCTGAAAATGCTAACCTTAGCTCTCAAATGCATCAGGATCTCTCCTTATATTATTAACATTCTTCTAAATATATTTAACCAAAGACAAAATATAGTATTGATATATTACGGATCCACAACAGAATATAACATTGAGAATAGTATTGATTAATAAGACACAATATTCCCACTCCTTTGATATATCTTTTATGACTCCCTTATAAACAAAATAGATCAAAACTTTTCAAAATACACAATCTTTACAAAGATATGCAAAAATCTTTAAGAAGGTTGGTTGACAAAAAAAGTTAATATTGCAGTCAATGCCTATATAAATGACATTACCTGAATCACAGGTAACATAGACACATGACAGAAATTATCAAAAAAACTGAGGAATTTTATCACATCAATGATATTAAAATCAATTCACAGAAATCACAACTTATTATCATCAATTAAAAAGAAAAAAACTTTGAGCAAGGAATAGTAATAGACAATTAAACTATCTAGAGTTGCCCAAAAGAATACCAGTTAGAATCCCAGGCATGTGACATGACAGCTCAGGAAAGAAAGATTATCAAAGAACTTTAATCCAATAGAAATTTAAAAAGATTAAAGTGTTTATAGAAATGAAAAATCTCACAGATAAGCAGATACAATATATTATAAACCATGTCCTAATCCCTAGCACTGAATACCTATGCAATGATATAAAAATTTATGAAACCTTCTAATAAGTAACATTACTTTAACCTTTAAATACAAACTAGGCTTGGCCAGAATGACTTCTAACAATATCCTATTTAACAAATATTAATACAATATAATATACCTCTGGAATAGACAATTATTATTACATATCACAAACTGGACTAATAGAATCAATGGAACTAATAGGATGGGGGAAATTGCAAGAATAAGACTTTTGATCCTACAAAATGAATTCTGGTCAATATATTCCATTATGAATAAAATAAAAGATTCCTTGAAAAAGCTAGACAATAATCTTATATATAACATCATATAGCTCTTGAGGAGACAGGGCTTTACAATACACTTGTCACAAAAAACCTACAGCCTGGCTCTAATAAAAGAAGTTGACATCTTAATTAAAGATATAATGGGCAAGGCCTTCTTTACTAAATATCAGAAAAATCTAAAGAAACATAGCATCTTTTTCACAAGGCAATTCTTTAATATAGGTAGAATTAAAATACTGAAATAGTGTCACATTATTCAAATTAATAAAAAATCTATTCCGGGTCCAACCCCTGGTTGATTCATCACCATACAAAACAAACTTAAAGCAATACTGGAAACCAAAGACCCAGGTGACTCCAACACAATCAAAAATATCTTTACATAAGATATATTCACCACCAATCTTTCCACAACTAGACTTCACTGGATTTACATACTAAAAAAAGGCATCCCAACTATTGATAAAAGGCAATAAAAAATAGATCAGAACACTATTAAATATAGACACTATATATAAAATTCAGAAAGCTTCCTATTAGAGGTATGTGAAAGATGTATAATTAATATCTTAGAGGATCAAATAGGAGAATACAGCTTCATTATCACTAAACAACAATCTATTTTAATACCAGTTCATAAAAGCAAATCTTCAACAAAAAAAAGCAACTACATAAAGAGAGAAACAACCTGGTAAAACAGAGTCTTCCCCAACTCCCTATTCATTACACTTTCAAAACATACATATGTCTTACCAACTCAACAGGAAGCAAATATTGAAATTCATTCTCTAAAAAGTATATATTTACATTACAAATATCTAAACAAACTGCCCAATAGCTCTATAGAAAGTCTAGAAGCATTAGTAACAATTAGAAGAAAGCCTGAAAACTACTCCATCTTTGAGATATTTATTGATGGCTCCTTAAACAACTTCAATAAAAAATATTACATGAGTTTGGGCTGGATTATCATTACCCCAGATTTGAAGGAGCATACCTTTCAAGGACAAGTAACAATACACCTATTATATATCAGAGCAGAAATTGTAACAATCTTCACAGTACTTAGTGTTCTATTTGAATATAGACAGCCAAGCAGTGATTAATGACATTCTTAAGATCCAAAAGGAAAATCTAGAAAAAATTATAAAAACACAAAAAAATTCAAATCTCCTGTTCCAAATAATAGGCCTTTGCAAATAAAATTAAATAAAACTCTTCCTATACAAAATAAAGGGACACTCAGGAATTGAATATAATGAACAAGCAGATCAATTGGTACAGATTAATAGATGGAAAAGAATGAGACTAGATGAGAAAGTGATCGAGATTCTAAGAACACAACATAGTCCCTTAGATATAGTTACTCAATAAAACAATATTTTCACAGAAATCCCTATAAAACTGATCACAAAAAAGCTTATCCAGACAATTTATTTAGCAAAATAGAGACTTTTCAATCAAACAATATACAATTATAATGAAAGAATAATAAGAAAAATACATTAGTAAACAATCACTACTCTACTATAACCAATCAAAATAAGTAACCATCACATTAATTGGGAAGATAAAAAACTCAGAAAATTTTGTCTCAATATCTGGAATGATAAACTGCTAACCAAAAGTAAATTATATGCTAGAACCTCCTCCCTATATAAGAACAACAAATGCTCCAAATGCTATAAACCAGAGACCAGTATACATCTATTTATTTGTAACCAACTCAAATCCAAAACTAAAGATTTTCTAATTAACACTGTAATTACTCATGTCAAAAGCTACATAATACAAGAGAAAGGAAAGAAGTTTGAAAGCAAATTTACAAGCAAAATAAACTGAAAATACAAAGAATACTTAATAGCAAGTATCAGAAATATCCTTCAAAGAACTAGTCATCCATATCTAAACTGTCATCCCAGACAAACTGAATAGAAAGACTTACCTTATCCAAATACACATTAATATAATCAATTTTCTATACAAAACCTGAATAGAAAGATGTGAAACATTTTAGAAGTAAAAGGCTATTATGGGCATCACAAAAAAGAAGGAAAAACAAGCAAAATATGAGTCCAAGAAAAAAGATACATCATTTAACTTAAGGAAAAGACATATAAAAGATCAATATATTAATCTGATTAACTATTTCATGAATCAGTGGCTCATAAGCATTTTTATTATTATTTTTTTTTTTAACCTGCAATCATGCCACAATGGCATGTTTTTATTGAAAAATTGAAAATGAATTTATAATATTTTACAGACTTTCACAAAGTGACTAACTCGTCTTCATACAAAAG
>CAJVPT010002197.1:0-18386 GCA_910592055.1 Acaulospora colombiana | reverse complement strand
TCAAATATTTTAATAAGTTTTCTTTTTTATTAATATAAAAGGTTACCTATTTATTTTTATTTATGAATTATAAATATAATAGATTTCTTTAATTTGTAGGTAATTTCAATAAGTCATATATGTATGTACTTATTTTTTTTTTTAATATCTCTTGAGATATTAGAAATTATAATATTAATTTTATAAGTTCTTTTTTTATATACAGTATATAATAGAAATTATTTGTTATATTTTCTTGTTGATTTTTAATAGAATAGATAATAATTTATATAATATTTATATCTTATACTTTTTCTTGAATTTCTTTTATTATTATTTCTTTTCCTGATCTTTAGAATAAACTAATGATTTATTTTATATTATATATTTATATTCTATATTTGTAATGATCTCTATTGCTTGACTATTGGTTTGATGATATTTGTTTTTTTTTTTTTTTTTATACTTTAATAATATTTAAATATTTGTTTTTTAAAAACTATTATTATAAATATTTTTTATTTATTACCTTATTATCAAAGATATATAATATATTAAACTAATATATATTTTTTATAAAAAGTTATTTTGTTTACTTTTAATATTCTAGTTAATAACTGTCTAAAACAATATAGACTTTTGATAAAGATATTTTAATAAGATTATTAATTTTTCCTTTTTTTTGTTAAAGTATTTGTTATATTACTTACAATTGTCTTCTTTATTATATTTTTTTGATAAACTAATTAGAGTATTTGATATTTTTTTTCTTTATCTTATACTATTTATAATATCACTTTAAATTTAATTATTATTTTTTTTTTTAGATACTAGTTCATCTAAGCATCATGACAACATTTTATTATAATAAGATTATATCTAAGAATAACCAAAATAAATAATTACCCATACTATTCAAGAATTTACAGATAATTAAATAGTATATAGAATTAACTATTTATATCTTACCCAACCAGAATAGAGTAACTACATGACCATCTAGTATAGGTATTTCTCTTTACTACAACAAACTAACTAGATATCAAAAATTGAATATCTAGATATGATATGTCACAATACTCTCTAGGTCTTAAACCTATTGATCCCAGGTCCATTGAGTGATTTATCACTATTCCCTAAAAAGAGAAGCTAATGTATCAAGGATTTATCTAAAATATCTAGTACCACTGATGTTGAGATACCTTATATAGAGCCTTAACTTCACTAGTACTAAAAAAAAATTTTTTTAAGAGAGAAAAGGGGTATGTATAGATCTTGTCCAATAAATGTTGGTGATTGATATTATTATTATTGATTTACAATAAAGAAGTGGATATAACAAAATCCTTCAAAAAGATAATACCCAAGTTGTCAGTTTACATTTGCTGAATAAGAGATAAGGGAGTTGTTGTTTATCCAATGTGTTCTATTGCAACTTGTTCTTTCCTGATAACTACTGATATAGGAGGTTTTATGTCCTATATCTATCTATATTCAGACATAAGTAATTTATGGTGGATCTCAGGTTTTTATAGGTATTGAGGAAATACATTTAAATATGTGAAGTGATCAATAAAAGCTTATTTACTTCTTTTACTAATATGAACTTTTTTTATCCAATCACAATGTGAAAAACTTTGTATTACTCAAATTTTAGAATAAAACTAGAGTAGACAAAATTTCATAGAAAAAATTATGAATGTGCACTATTAAAACCAGTATATGATTGAGAGAGTGGAAATGTTGTCTTTAATCATTATTATCAACTTTGTATTGTTTCTTTATAATGTGAGATAATGGTCTATTGGTTTTTCTTTTTTTCAAAACTTTTTTGTTCTTAATAAGAAAAATGTTTCTTGACTTATTGTGATTACTAGAGATCAAGTTTTTGTTTGAAAAAGATGATAAACAAGAAGAGAAAGGAGTATTGATGACTCTTAAAGTGTCTTAAAGTTGGTTTAAGAAAAGTAATAAGACTTTATTAGTTCAGAAGTATAGAAACTTTTTGTGAATATCTTTTTTATATATGATTAGGGGATCAGCAAAAAGAGTAATAATTTAAATTTAATTACATGTATATTTGTTATAATATATTATAATTAATAGATATATCATATTCTTTGTTATTAAATCACCTTTTTTGCTAATTCTTTGACCACATACAAAAAAGATGTTTGCAAGAAGTTTTTATATTTCTTTGCTAACAAAGTCTTAATACTTTTCTTAAAACAATTTAAAGTATGATTTCAAGAATTATCTCTATTCTTTTCCTCTAGTTTATGAACCTTTTTACTCAATAACTTGACTTCTAGTAACCAATAAAAATTATGTAACACCTTTTATACCAATGATAAGAAAGTTTTCAAAGGAAGAAAAACTAACTGTAAAATATTTAAAGGTTTATTTAACCTTTAAAGCAAAGATTTATAGAGGTTTTCTATAGTAAAAAGGATTATTTTCTTTCTTTTTGACTGTCTTGGCTCTCTTAGAACTTCACTTTCACAGTTTTCTGGGGAATTTTGCCTACTTCAGTTTAACTCTAAATTTTGGATAGCACAAATCCTCACCAAAGGTGATTGGTTGACATAAAATACATCAGTTTTTGAAATGTAAACAAGCTTCTATTAATCATATTCACATGTTTTGATAAAGTCATTGGTAATTGAAAAAAAAGTTCTGAAAACATTTGTCCATAAAAAGCTCAAGTTCCTTAATAAAGATTTTCATGATACCAAAAAACCAAGTGATGGTAATGTGGATTGCAAACTCCTATCTCTTATCTAAGTTTCTCAAGAGGTGACAAAGTTTTAATAAAAAAAGCTAAAGTCTAAATGCTTTTCTTGAGATATCTCAATTCAGTGTCCACTTAAATAAAAAATCAGTTGAATTGGCTTATCTAATGCCACATGTGGTGAAAAAGAAGATTTCTTCTGAGATTCAAATGAAGCAAAAAGACTATTCCAATCAGACAAATTCCTTTTGAGAAGAGGTTGTTTTTATTTTTAGATTTTTTTGATGGGCCTTGAATTGTCTCCTTTGCCCAATCATTTTTTCTTTTTTCCTTTTTAACTTAGCAATTCATTGATTTTTAGGCAATCAATAGTGACAAACTATTGGTAATGATCCTGTTAAATAGTGTTATTACCAATTTATTAGAAGAGTATAATATTATCTCAAAATCAAACTTAGAGTACTTTTGTATGAAAACGAGTTAGTCACTTTGTTAAAAAAAAAAATCATATTCTTTGTTATTATATAAATTTATTTAATTATTATATTCTATATATATCTTTTATTTCCTTGTTTTTTAGTATTTTAAATTTAGAATGTAAATAAATTCAATTGATATTATTGTTTATATATATTTGTTTCGATAATATGAAAAAATTTCATTGTTTTTGTTTTAATATATTTGTTTATTGTTTTAATGATTTTATTCTATTAAAATATTATTGTTATTGTTTATGATAATTCTATTTTAATAAAATATTATTATTAAAATATTTATATGAATAATTAATCAACTTGTTTTGACCTGTGGGTCAATAGTGCAGTGGATGCACTTTCAGGTTACCATCCGTAAGTTATCGGTTCAATCCCACTCAAGAATGATACTCACAATAATAGATCACATTGTACAGAATCTATGCTTATTAATCACATGTGTTCCTGCACACACCTACCTATCAAACATCACTGTCTGACCATGGTACTTAAATAGGTCACACAGGTCTTAGTCAGTTTTAGCACTAGAACAAATGAAGTTATAACACCCATGCCACCTGGAATATATGAAGCTATCGAAAGAATACCAGGAATGACAATAATCACCTCAAGATCTTATCAGCCTAATGAAGAATCCACCTCTTCTCAAATTACTGTACTCATGGGAGATATTGGAGACTTTGGTTTTCTATACTAGCCACGAAAGTTACCAGAAGGATGGGGTCAGGTTGGTCTCAGATTGTGAGAAAGTACAGTACTCATGATGAGAATCACAGGGGCAGACACATTTGGAAGAGGCCTGATGATCTTGTTTAACCAAGGGAAACCCCTGTAAGCCATTTTTGAAGAGTGGTTAAGAATGATCAATGGAAGACTCAGGTTGCTGCAAAACACACCAATAATCGCTGGGGCTCTGCATTAGATCACATAGAGATTGGAGCATCAAATAACCTAGCTTCTGAAGAAAACCAAACACAGCAAATATGTCATATAAGATTCGAACATACCTCCACTGTTAAAGAACCAATCACATCTAAGAAACACACAACAAATGCCTCTTGAATTAATAAAAATGATAATTCCTAGTGGATTCTTGGAATACTAAGTGCCTGGGTATAGCAGGGCAGCTGACAAGATGGTACTCACTCAGAAATGGGTAAAATCGGGTTATATTGAGTTTGGTAATATAGTTAAAAATAGTTATAAGTATAGTCTTTTGTAATCTAATAACTGTACCTCTCATAAATATCAATAAAAGCTCAGTCAGTATGACTAATTTAAAAAAAAAAAAAAAAAATCAACTTGTTTTGATAAATAACTTTGTATATTTATTTTATATTTTTTTTATATCTTTGTATTTGTGTAATGAGATTTGAAATAAATTTATTAATTTGATATATATATAAGTTTAGATTATCTTATTTTTAGAAAATTTAATATTTTTCTGAGCCTTGAAAAAAATTAGTATAACTTAATTTATTATATAAGTTCAGTTGTTTTTGAGATTTTTTATAATACCAAAAAAAGCTATATAAAATTGATATTGATTCACCTTTTCTAACTATAAATCTGTTTTTATATGTTTTTTTTTTTTCTAAAAATTTTTTTAAAAAAAAAAATAAAAAAAATAAATTGATAAAAAAATATAATATACATTTATTCTTAATATCACTAAATAGTTTTATTATATGTTTTAGTAAATTGGTTTAATTAAAATATTGTTTTTTCTTGTGTGTTTAACTGGTTCACTTTTCAAAAAAATTATTATAAAAGTGAATTTTTTGAAAAAAGTTTTAATATAAATATAATTTTTATTTTATTAATTATATTTATATATTTTAATAAATACTATTAATATAAAAAAAAAAAGTTTTTTTGATTTTTTTTTTAATTAAGCAAATTAAACTTATTAAAAAAATTTATAAAATCAAAAAATTAAACTAGTATATTGTATATAGTATTAATATAAAAAATATAATAAATAAATTTATATATTAATATATATAATAATAAATTTTTTAAATAATAACTAGCTTATCAACTCTTTCCGCTAATCCACATTTTTTCAAAAAAAAATTTTTTTTGGTAATTTTCTTGAAAAACTCACAAAAAACTCTTCTACATAAGAAAAAGCCTTAGAGAACACAACCATATACTTCTAGGCAACAAAATCTATTTGATAACAATAGAAAAAGAGTTTTGCTCAGCTTAAAATACAAAAATCCCTAGATCATTTTTTACTTTTAGGAAGAAGAAAAAGCAAAAACAAGCTGATTCACAGTAGATTTCTTGAGATTCAACCTCAACTTCACAAAGCTCTTAGCCAGGCCAGTACAAGTTAACACCTTTTTAGGTACTAAGAGAAGTCTCAGGAGCAATAGATTATACCAATAAATTAGTACAACCTCAAAGCTAACTGAAACTCAAGAGAACATCCAAGTCTCTTTGGTCAAACAACTAAAGAATCACAACAATACAACAACTCCAAATCAACTAATTCACATTATGTGAACACGAACATGTTAACTTTTTACCTGATTGACATGTATCAAAACAAGCTGATCAACATACAATAAAACAATAGAATGTGATAGATCAACAAACTAGAACATTTGTAATCAACCAGCACATGTTATCTAAAGCAAGATCAATATTTGATCACAGCCAGTTATGTGTTAATAAATAAATAACAGACGTGTAAATACATAGAAGCCATATGTTATAGACTTTTTAATATCAATATAGTAACTTATTGCTATATACATCAAATGAAAAAATAACAAACAATAGTATTTATCCAATCATGTGTTTAAAAAGACACTTATACAATAACAATATGTGTTAAAAATTTTTTATATATATCACGTGACATCATATCAATGAATGAACAAATAATAATTAGGATCTTAGAGAAAAGAGAAAAGGAGCTATTGAAAGTATTGAAAAAAATAGCTTCTCATCAAGATCCTCAGCAGTACTTTGGGAAACAAGAATGATACAACATGAGCTGAAACCAATAGCAATCAATCAATCCCATATCCTTACTGAGTCAATATATGTTCTCTTGATACTTAATAATATTATTACCAATATATTGAAAATAGATCCATTGGTAATGGCAAAAGAACATATGCTGTGGTAATATATTCTCACTCTCTGAAAAAAGGGGCAAGGTAAAAAAGAAGATTTGGAAGCACCTATGTTAAAAAAAAAATGTATAATATGTTGACAAGCAAGCCAGTAATACAGGAATCAAGCTCTAATTAAGTTGAAGTTTCTATGACAGAAAGCACCCCAATGGAATTTTAACCAACTTCTACAGAACTTGAAGAAGTGTATTCTATTAAAGAAGTCATAATAGAGAATAGAGAAGTAGTGAAACAAATAGAAATGGAAGTGTTAAAAGAAACCATGTAGAGAAGCTGTATTACAGACAACATATCTTATAATACAAGAAACAGGATTCAAGGGACAACAGTAAATCTATTCTTAATAAAACAAAAGGGATCAATCAAAGTGTGAGTACTCTAAATCATGTTGCTAGGAGAAAATAGAGAAGAGGGAATTATATATCTCAAAGGAGCTTTTAAAATACCTAAGCGAATAAATCCCTTCAAAATAGAATTTATCAATGGCAACCATTAAATTATATTTGGCTTTAATGAAGAAAAAAATGCAGCAAGATGTTTGAAAACTATTAACAAAAAAGAAGCTGAGAACTTTATACTTAAAAGAATGGACAAAAATATGAGTACACATCCAGCCTTCCAAAGATATGCTCAAAACAAAAAGTTCTTCAAGCCAGAAAGCTTTCCATCAGCTAAAAATAGATCAAAATATATTACATTGGTAGATACAGATTACAAGCTTGGCAAATATATGATTAGACAAACAATGAAAGAATTTGAAAAAATTATTAATATTCATAAATATAGAACATCTTTCTATCAAAAATGGTTCAAAGTTCACTTTTATGTGCACTGAGAATATATTAACTTGGACAAGGAATGGGTGATTAAGATAAAATCCAATCAAGTATGGTCTGTAATAGCCTATAAGGAACAAGATGATCAAGAAATTACTCAAATTCTATAAGAAAGAAAGTGATATTCTTTAAGACTTTATGAAGTTGATGAATTATCAACAAAATCTATAGAAGAAGCCTTAAACCATACAAAGGCTAAGGCCTTTTATATATCAAAAAACAAGATTACTTTGGTATTAGAAAACTATGTAGTAGTATACTTTGAGAATAAAAAAGACCTAAGAGAGGCACTCTAGCATCAAATAAAGATTGAAAATCAAGGGCTAGGATAAAGTGCAAAGAATAATTATTATTACAAGGTATCAGCTGATCTGACTAGGTCAAGCAATGCATATATAATAATTAAAGAAGCAAGGGAACAAGATTATAAAAGCCAGGATAGAGCAAGTAAAGATAGAGAAAGTAATAAAGATATCATGGCAACCGAAAAAGAAGCTATACTGGCAGTAAAACTCAGAAGAAACAATAGTTGATCAGAAAACAGGAGAAGTACAATGAGATCTATACTACCAGTAACTGGTAGCAATAGGGAGCCACTAGGAAGGTGAAGACACCAGGAAGCAAATCAAGTTCTATATCAGACTTCACAATATTCCTCAGAAGCAAATAATAAAGCTTTGAATATCAGGTGACATCAAAGGCAAACAACAAGACATGAATCAAGAAGCTTAAGATCAACTGTAAAGCAAGAGTCAGAGATAGTCCAGCTAAGCAAAATATTAGAGAAGCTTAGCAAACAACTAGACAAACTAAAGAAAGGTTCACTCAAAAGGAGGATAAACTGCTCCTAAAAAGGGTGTATCAATTCAATTACAAAAAGAAAAGGAATATTAGCCTGCCATTCTCAAGTCAAAAATACAAAACAAGGATAAAGCATGACAAATAGAAAAGAACAATAGTAGGAAGCAATAGAGTGATCAAGATCTTGATACTTTCCTGCAAATAAAAAAAAATAAATTTCTAGAGAGAAATGGAGAGAATTAACAAGTAGAAAAAACAAAAGAGGAAGATATATAGAAAAGGGTAATTAGAATAGGGACACATAATATTAGAGGCATTACTGATAGTACAAACCAGTATAGTCTTATAGAAGAAATGCAGGAACAAGACATTGGAATAATGGGACTATGCAAAATAAAACTAATTAATACAAAGGCAAAATGGGCCTTTCAGAAGCAAATGACTTTCAAGCATTTTCATAGTACCGATAAAGACACTCCATATGATACAGGAGTTAGTCTCTTGATAAGAAAAGATTTGAAAAAAAAAGTAGCTTCAATAAAAGATGCAAAAGGATACATGATAGTAATTAATATACTTATAAAATGGAACAAGATGTGTATTATCCAGATCTATATTTTCTTAGACAAATAACAAAGCATGAAGGTACAGAAGAGAGTACAAAGCTTCATTAAAGAAAAAACAAACAAGACTTTCATATAATAGTAATGGGGGATTTTAATGCTATATACAACTCTGCAGAAGATAGGGCATCAACATCTAGAGCTAAATTTAAATTATATTGGTACCCAGAAATTCTGCTATTCAACTTTTTAGATGAATAGCCCTTTCTTGACATATAGGCTATATGAAAAGGAAAAAATAAAACTCTAACAAGATGGGATGCTACTAGCAGTAGTTGGATTAACTATATATGAATATCTTAAAGCCTTACAAACTATTCAATACTCCGATTCGACAACCAAAGTATGGAGAAAACAATAGGAAGTGATCATACTATACTTGTACTAACAATGCATAATATCAATCTCTTTACAAGAGATATTAAAAACAAGCCTTTCACAAAGAGTGAACAAAGAATTGATATAAAGGGGTCAACACTTGAACAGTGGAAGGCATTCAGTAAAAGCCTGAATCACAAACTCAGAATGACAATGGATCCATTGCTTAAAGAAGAACCTGAAAATAGTAAAAGAGAAGCTCAAGCAAACAAGATCTGAAAGACATTTGAAGAACTTATATGCAGAGCAGCATATAACAAGCTTAAGATCAAGAAGCTAGTAGCTTTTCAAGAAAAACATTATAGGCATGGACCAGAATTCATCAAGTATTAGAGGGCTCTTCAACTATTCGCACTCTTTAAGAAGGCAGAAAGTACATATGATCCAATCAAATTGCAAGCCTTTAATATAGCGATTAGGAAACGCAACACTATCTTCAGTCCTAATTACCAGATCGAAAACTATTGCATCCAATATAGTATTTCTCAAATTCCATGAAAACTATTAAAAAAGAATATACAGGATACAATAGAAGGCCTAAAACTCGTTTGTCAGAATACAGAGGCAAAAAAAATAAGAGATGCTATCAAAAGAGCCTTGAAACAGAGATGTGATGACTTACGTAGCAATCAAAAGAAAATGGTAAACTTCTTGACTGATAGAGAGTGAGCCAAAATAATATTGTATAGAATCAAGGTTAAAGATGGAGAAAAGAAATATATAACTACTAAGCAGGAAGAAATCAAAAGAAAATAAGAAGATATCATTATAAGACATTCAAAAAATGAAATGCCAATTTTGACAGCCTTACAGAAGATTGAAAAGAAGAATACAATTCTAAAGACTATATTAATAAAAGGTGATATAAAGACCTGCTGGAGCCAATCTCCCAAGAAGAACTACATGAAACACTTCAAGGACTTTCCAATAACAAAGCCCCAAAGAGATCACAAATCAGTTATAAAATATTAAAAAGACTAGATCAGAAAGGAAAAGAATATCTTAGAAAGATGCTTAACTGCTTTCTAAGATAGGAAGTTACTCCAATAATATGGAAGCAAAGCCATATATATCCCATAGCAAAGCCAAAACCATGGAGATGTGAACTCCTCAATACCAGATCAATAGTATTGTTGGAGGTCACACGAAAATACTTTATCAAAATCCTTACAAACAGATTGAAAAATATCTGTAAGATCAACAATATCCTAAGAGGATCTAATTATGCAGGATTACCAAGAGAAAGTATAGTAGAACTGATTCAAATTCTCAATAATATTTGTGAGGAAGCAAGAAAAAATAAAAAGGAGTCATGGATATTTTTCCAAGACATAGCAAAAGCATATAATACTATTAGCTTGAATATGTTAATTAAGGCAATAAATAGAATTAAGATACCAGAAGGCTTTATCCAAATTATAATAAGTCTATTTCAAAATCGAGAATTTAAGATTATATTTGAGAAAAATCTAATTAAAGTAATCACAGCAGAAGATGGGATTGATCAAGGAGAAACTATCTCATTACTAATATGAAAGATATTCTATAACTCTTTATTATGCAAGATTTAGAATAATAAAACAAAAGGCTATAAAATGTCAGTGACTTGGGATTCAAATTTAAAGGGAAACACTGAAGAAAAGCTAGAGTCAAGGTATACAGCTATTACATTCATGGATAATATAACATGGATAGCAAAATCCAAAGAGGATATGAAAAAGATTTTGGAAGAAACAAGAATCTTTTATAGGGCAAATAATTTACAGATTAATAGTAACAAATCAGTATTAATTACTATTAATAATCCTAACCAATATCTAGAAGAGATCCAAGCAGGGGTTGATAGAGAAGTAGTTAGAGAATTGAATAAAATAGAGAAGTAGTTAGAGAATTGGATAGAATTGAATGGATAAGATTTTTAGGAATCTGAACAGGTAACCAGAAATCAGCTATTGAGCTTAAAGAACAGATGCTTAAAGAAATTAATATGGTTATCAAGTCTCTAAATAACAAAAAGTTAATCAACAAACAAGTACTTTATATTTTGAATAGAGTCTTAATACAAGTACTTTATATTTTGAATAGAGTCTTAATACCTAGAATCAAATTCAGAATGCAGCATAGAGTACTATCCTGATAAATGTGTAATGTCTTAACAATGGCATATAGAAAGCTATTCAAAAATAAGGCTATATTATATCGATCTATACCTAATAGTATAGTACATCATTCCAAGATTTACAATTTAAAGAAAGTCAGATAACATAATTATACAATAGGTTAAATAATTTAGGGTCAGCTGGAATTACAACAATTATCAGGTTAAAGCAATCACAGTTTAAGTATTGGGAACCTCTCAATCTGCTCACATGTAACTCACTAAACCATCTTCCGGAAAGGGGCAACTTTGCATTACAAGTACTGAAATTGATCAAAGATATGGAAATAACTTTTCATAGCTGAAAATGTAATGATGTCTTTATTTAAAGTATCAGAAATAGTTCAATTAAAGATCATTTGTCAATAAATGAATATAGTAAAGCCATTTCATCACTCAAATACAATAAGTTGATGTACATGGATCAGTTTATTAACTATGAAACTAGAAAAGTATTGGACTGGCAAATACTCCAACTCTTACAAAAAACAAGTAAGGATTCTATTCCAGAATGGTACTTGTCAATAACAAGGGAGATATAAGGAAATAAACTAGGACAGCTCACAAGAACTTGGAAAGAATATTGGTTAAAATGGAGTTCAGAATATCCAGTATTCAATCTTAATCTTAATAAAAGACAAAAACTTTGGATGGTTATCAAGAGCAATAATCAGCAGTAACAACTTGTTTGGGAAAAGTTGATTCTAGGTAACAATAAAAGATATATTAAAATAGATTATTTCAAATATGACAGCATCAAGGAAAACTTGGGATCAAATCTAATGTGATGCCAGGGTTGCCCAGAAGGGATTATGATTGAAAACTGATGTATAATAGAAGCAAATATAGAACAAACATATATGATTTTTTATCTTAATATTAGGAAATCTACAAAAAGAGCTCAACTTTTAGAAATTTCTTGTTTCAAGATAACCCTAAAGGGATCCATAAGTAGAACAATTTATATAGACTCAATAACTAACAATGTGATAGAAGGCAATTAAAAGAAGTAGAAATAGAAGACTGAAAGGAGAAACTTATTAAAGAGAATATTAAAGAAGGCATATATTAAACTCATCTGATTAAAATACTCAGGTGTAACAAGGGAAATAGTAGCAATAAACCAATAACCTTTTATTCAGATAAATCCTTCGTTAATCATGGAAATAAAAATATGAAGATAGGTGTAGCATGGATACAAATTGGAGAAGTAGAAAGAAAAAGCAAGTTCTAAGTAGGGGTAACTGATTGGCTTTTGTTCACAAGAGCAAAACTAATAGTGATAGTCATTATACTACTAGTAGTATCAATTAATAGCAAGGTCAAGATCCACCCTGACAGTCAAGCCTGCATCTCCAAATGAAAAACTATAGAAAAAAAAGATTCCAAAAAAATTCAGAAAAGATGGTTAAAGAAATAAAATTGCTCCTTGTGAGCACAAATATTGAGCCTGATAAAGAAAAAAGAATTAAATCTAAATCTTATCAAGGATAAAATACACTTTAACATTCAATACTATGAGAAAACAGATATTCTAGCTAAAGAAGCATTAAAGTTTTTAACAATAGAATGGCAAGATCTAAATTTACCTAAAATTATTAGTAAAATCAAATGACAAGATATAGTGTTAGATGTTTCAATAAGATAGTTTGTTAAAAAAACTAATATCAAAATAATGACACATCAATAGATAACTCAAAATATAATAAATAAAAAATGGGATCATCAAATCCAAGATCAGTATAGATACACATATAACCTAGTTTGGAAACAAATGAATAATAGGTATACATAAAATATCTTCTTCAAAGGATCACAAAGAAAAAGTTTTCTTGTTAAGATGATTAGTAACAAGCTACCCATGTTAACAAAGCTAGTCACAAGAAGACCAGACTTATACAAGTAAGTAAAATGTTTCACATGTGGATAGTAAGAAGAGACAATAGAACACTTGCTAGAATGTTCAACATATAAAACTCAATGACAAGAAACTTGGTAGAAGGGTATGGAAGATATGTTTCAACAAACTTCTGGCAGATAGGAAAAAGAAGTCAGAAGAAAAAGAGATAAGCTTGACAGTTGATGACAAAATAGAAAGAGGAAAAATAGATAAGAAAATAGCTCAACTAGTGGAAAGGATCTTAAACATTAATCGGGATATACTTAACTTCTGTATGGGACTGATTGAAAAATACCTAATTAATGAGATAATAGACTCGAAATGCTATGGAAAAATAATGGATAAAGAAGTAAAAAATAGATAATGAGGATACAAAAGAAAAGATATAACCACTTCAGAAAGAAAATTTGGAATGTCAGATATAAAAAGATGATAGAATGGTAATGAATATTAAGAATTAACAGAGATGATAAGATCAAAAGATTGATATATCTATAGAAGCAAAAAAACAGGGCCAAGGTATCAGGAAATCAGTTATATTAAGTATCATTAAAGGAAGAAAAATCAGAAAATACGATACTTAAACAGATCCTATGAGATAGATTAAAGTATGGGATGAAATAGTTGGGTTTTAATCTCTGTCAGAACTCAAAAGAGTGATCTGTAGTAGTAATCTATAGGCAATGATATTAAAAGTTGAAAAGATATTTACCTGAATTTTCAATGGAGTGATAAATTACTTTTAAAGTTACACTTAGAAAGGTAAAACAATCAAGACGAGTGAGTTAATTAAAGAATTAGCTTCAGTGTTTCATATTATATGCACAGCTTACAAATGTTTAATAAAGCATATGTAATTAGCCTGATAGAGGCAAAAAATAAATAAATAAATAAATTTTTTAAATAATCAAAAGTTTTTTAAAATAAAAAATCAACAAAATTTTTTAAATAATTAAAAAATCAAAATTATGTTTTAATTTAAATATTTTATTAAAAATAGATAAATAATAATAAGTTTTTTTAAAAAATATTAAATCGTTTTAAAAAAAAAAAAAAAAAAAAAAAATTTAATAAAAAGTATATAATTTAATTTTGAAATTTAATACTAATGTTAATTTATTCTTAAATCAAGCTTAATTGACTTTTTATGTGATTAAATTTATGACTATATCAATAATAAGTTAATCGTATTTATAAAAAAGATTAAATGTTTTATAGGTTATTAAAAATATTATATATTTATAATTTCAAATATAGTGTTTTGAAAAATCAGTTCAATATTATATATACATGTATATATAATTTTACTATATAAAGCTTAACACGGTATAACCGTATATTTTTTAATTTCGATTACTACGAACTAATTAATGTACAGTATATGCCTTTCGAGGTCTACTATTATTAATATAAAATAAGTATGAACAGTAAATTTGGTATACACCATATGATATCCGCCGCGGGGACAATATCTTATTGGAACGCAAAACTTTTGGTATGTACGTAGAATTGAATACTAAATTAGAATGTATTACAAAAGAATAATATTTTTGGTTATATTGAAGCGCGTGGAGGGTTTGTGCGCCAATTTCCGGTGGAAAAAAAAAAAAAAAAAAGAAAAGAAAAAAACTTTATTTATTGTTTGTTATGACCATGCACACGCAACCCACATTTGAAGATCAAATATAGAAAGCCATCACGTTTTTGATAATTCTGTAATAAAAACATCAAAACTTCTCAACCCCACCACCATGCATAATTCTGAGCAAATGCAATTTTTTGAAACCCGAGATCTTCATTGCCATAAAATTTATTGTTACTCACGTTTTACATTTCCCACTTTCGATCTCTCAATCACATTGTCACATAACACCTTTTCTATTTTTTTTTTTTTTTCCCATACTCTATACAACCTGAAATATTTAGGCTTTGTTTGTCTCTAAATCCAAGTTTTCACGGAATTCTTTGGAATCATAAAACTAATAATCAAAAAAAGCCACACTGATCTTGTTTCAAGTGATAATCTTGTGTTCTTATTATTCCTTAAAATAATAAATATTATAAGACTATCATACCTCATTTTTCTATTATTCTCCTGATCTTTATAAAAGAGGTCGATATCCGCATTTGAGGGTAAAAGTTCGTAATTTTTTTTTTCTCTGCGGGCACATACACTCCTTAAACACTCTACTTGACGGTTTTATTTTTATTCCCTGTTATCATATATCGGTTATTTATTTCACAAAAATTTTCCAGGAGCAAAATAATACTCACGCTTTTCTCGTATACTTCACACAAAAAAATTTTTTTTTTTTTTTCAAAGGAAAAAAAAAAAATGCACAAATCCACATTCTTCAGTGACCATCATAATATGTCCTCCGACGACCCAAATTCAACTTTCGTTAATTCCTACACAGCTCCATATGGCAATGCTTTTAACTCACCATCCTACAAACAAAACTTTGATATCTCTTTCCCCAGCGGTTATCCTACGGGTCACCATAATACTGTTGGTAATGTTTACACCACCGAAAATTATCCTTCCGCTTTCTTGCCGGTCAGCGGCAACTCCTCGTCGGACTCTAGTCCGATTGGAAGTCCTACTTTATTGCCAAGGCGCGTTCCGTCTTCTGGGGGTTTAAATGATCATTTTATGCTGGATCAACAAACCAAAGACTATTCTTTCTCCGTGCACAGTATGAATACGGGCAAAGTTAAACGTAAATCATCCAGAGCTTCGATTCGCAGTAATCGTAATTCCATGTTATTGGATCCCATTGTTGAAGAGGAATTACCCGTGAATGCCATCAAAAGTTTTGGATCGCCTCCTTCACGTGTTTAACCGATTATGATCAGGGAATAATTCTTTGAGCAGGCGAAGATTATTATTACTTTCAGTTTTAGCTTTCATAGCTTTACTCCTTTGTTCGTTCGTTCGTTATCTCTCATGTCATCCTGCTCACTACTTTTTTTTTTTACACATGTACATATCTTAATGATTTCCTTTGATGCCATGACGTTAACTAATGAGCGTATGGTATTTGAACTTCTTTGTAGCATCATGCTACCTCTTATCGCCTTTCGCACGATTATTTCTTTGTAAAATTTGTCTTACAACATGCTTGTCATTTACTTCACTTGTATATATTGTTTTCTCTTTATTGCATGATTCGTTCATTTGTTAATTTTCTGACACATTTTAATTCTTTTAATGTTCATTTCATTTTGTTAATAATCCCTAATCATTCATTTCATTTTGTTAATCTTCATACGTATTCATCAAAAAAAAAAAAAAAGAAAAAAAAAAAGAAAAATCAAAAATCAAAAAAAAAAGACGAAAGATATAACCTATGATTTTGTCCACTCGAACGATCATGTTCGAACGATTCAAACTATTAAAGTGAATTTTAGTGAATTTCGATAAATTGAGAAAATTTTTCACTTGATCTTTGGGCTCCATGTGTGTAAAAATATTGTCGTCCGGGCCATCGTAACTAAATTTAAAATTATTATGTAATCCAATGCATGTATTCTTCTTTCTTATTAAAGAACACATTTGAATCATGTTGGAAAACAGATGTTCGGGTTTATTTATTTTGTGAAACGCATGCTTTTTCATGTTGTGTTACATTTTTAAAAGTCAAGCCATTCGCAAATGTTTTCTCATCCGAAAAGAGATCAGAATTCCGGGAAGTTGCTTAAGCGAAGAAACAAATGGGAATGGAATGATAATTCAGGAAGAATAGGCGTTCTTTGGCTTGTGGAGAAAATTTTCAAGATTACGCGTGTATGATTCAGCCCATGTTGGCCACACATTATTATCACTTGTGCTGAGCAAACGAAAATGAAAATAAAATCCAAGAATATTCCAGAATTCGAACGTGGTTAGGAAAATTGATAAGAACACGCATAAATACCTGATCGATCTCTTTCTAATGTTATACAGTAATAACGAGAGTAAGCGGCGGTGATTTAACCAAATGTTTTCCAACTTTTTTGGAACTTTTAATAAATTGGGAATAATTCTTTTGGTAAACAATCATCTTCGTCCGAGGTGATCCATAAAAAAATTAGGGGCTACTCGATAAAAAAAAGCCAAATTTGATCATTTATTATCATTAATTTTACATTTAAAAAATCCATTGGTTCCTCATTTTCTGCTGATACGTCATATCAACATTCACTGCTTTACGTACAGTACTTTAAAACCAGATTAAGTTTCGATCGTCCAAAAAGTGTCGTATTGTGCGCACAATAAGGTACGCATGGGAAGATAGAAAATTATAAATGAAATGATGTTTTGATTTTGCATATTATGAAAGTTGATTGTTTGTTTGGATGACAATTTGCTTACGTTCAACGAATCCCACCAAGGCGACCTGTCAACAAAACGACATAGGTGTATCATACAATCATTACCGCGGAGTTGCGTGGTTTTATCAAATTTCCACTTACGTTATCGCGGTTCAGCCTTGAGGCTTGGTGAAAAAGAGAAAATGCGAAAACTGTCGGCATATGCAGTATGTGCAGTATACAGTATGTTTTATCTGTTGTGGGCTTTTATGCGAATTAACTCTTTTTTTTTTTAAGCGATGTGATCTTTCTTTGTTGCCAATTTTTTTTCGGTGGCATCACAAATATTTAGGTTAGTAGACTCTCCACTTAACTGCTAATTTTAAAGTTACCATATTTATCGATGATTCAATGCCCAAAGGTTGACGGTGATGTTAATCAGACTTTTACCGTTAAATATCACAAAGCTATTGATGATGCGTACTGTGTTATTTACTGTATTCACCTTTTTTACATGCATCACGATGTAACATGTCGACTCGTACTTCATTAATCGAATCTTGCTCTTAATTTACACTGATGTACCAGTTCGCGTCCGGTTTTCTTCCATTTTGATGTGGAATTGGCATTATGATTTTGAAGAGGGTCAATTATCAATTGACCGATGAAGCCCTAGGGTGGCTTGTTAGCGGATTTTTCTTATTCAAATGTCCAAAATTACCTTGGACAGGTACAACACAGCCTCACCCATTGAAATCTCAGAACATGAATACTTCTTGGTGTGGTAATTGTTGTTGATAATTAGGCTCGCGTGTAACCACAATTCTTAATTCTTTTACACGTGTGTGGGAATAACGATTAAAGTTCGAATGGTACTCCCCGAATTATTAATTATAAATGGTACACGGTATAATGCTTAATAAAAACCCGATTCAAGAACTATATTAACATATTCGATGTACTGTATATTTGTTTCTTGATATTTTTAGGTATTATACTTGGACTACTAATTTCTTTAAAATAATAAATTTATTCCCAACTTTG
>CAJVPT010002196.1:0-18393 GCA_910592055.1 Acaulospora colombiana | reverse complement strand
AAAAAAAAAAAAAAAAAAAAAAAAAAAAAAAAAAAAAAAAAAAAAAAAAAAAAAAAAAAAAAAAAAAAAAAAACAAACAAACGTAGATCCTTGGGAAAATATGCTTTCGCGAAAAATAGAAATCGCTTCGTGCTCAGAACGTGACGACATGCCGATTTTGGTGTCTGTCGGAGCAATCGGATTCATCGCATCGTGAACTTTAAAAAAAAAAAAAAAAAAATGCTGTTGGTGGTACTTTTATCCTAAAAAAAGGCACACCTCTTCCTGCAAAACTTGTGAATTGTAAGTTCCAACAGGTTAGCCAACCTCATTGTCAATCGAGAACAGATCAACGAGTGAGTTCCGAGTCAAGAGTATGGTAATTCAGGAATGGTGCTCAGATAACTTCCACACGACTTAAAATCGGATGCACCTTAACCATTGCGTAAGATACACCCCTCGCTCGACATTAATTAAAAGATCCAAATTTTTAAGTTGACCTTGAGGCTTGGCGTATCACAAAAATGGCAATAACCCTAACGTCCAAAATTACAAAGGAGGGGTGCAGTTAAAAATTTTTTAAAGGGAATGATGTAATTTGGCAGTCAAAATCAAAATCGGCGTTCACCGCATCTCCGACTTTCTAAAAAAAAAAAAAATACATGTATATACCGGAGAGGCAAAGCCCATTAGATGACAATGAACGATCGTGGGTAACACGATGTTTCTCCACAAACAGAATCAAACTTCGCTGCATATTTAAGGTGAACTTTGGATGGTGGCTATTGATGGAGAAATAATTTCGCTATCCATGAGAATTTCTTCGCCCCGTCCCCTGAGACGATGACGTTGCAACCGTTCGGTGAGGGGTGAGGTGGCCGAACCATAAATTAACACTCATCCGCTCGTGACAATTGATGATCTCATAATAACCTAATGATATTGTTTATGCACGATTGCACGATGATATTTGTTTTTAAAAAAAAAAGTTTTTGCGGCGTATTCCAACTCTCCTGTTTACCTCGGCATCTGCATGCCCTCTATCCCTTTTTTTAACAGTACACCCACGTACGTAAGATACATACGTTTTGTGTATGCCATACCGTACGCGATGTATGTAACCTTTAGATAACCGATTGGAAGCGAATTACTAATAATAATACTGTATGTGAGGGACGAGTTTTAATGGTGGAGTCTTGTTAAAAATAGGCGCATGCGCTTTACCACCGGTGGTTGTGGAAATGATCATACCACTATTACCTTATCATATTGTACGCAACCCTTTAACCTACACCTTGCACTTTTTTTTTTTCCTTTTTCCTTTTTCCTTTTTTTTTTTTTTTTTTTTTAATACAGAGATTTTTTTTTTTTCCTTCTCACAGGGATTTGCGGGATTTTCATTAAAATTCTCATCTGCTCCCTACGTCGTGATTCGATTCGTTCATCCCGCCAGGAGGTTTCAATTGGCAACCACGAAATGGAAGAGTTGATGATGCGAAAAACTCGAATCGTCAACAATGAATTTCCCGATAAGAAAGAAAATTTTCCATTTTTAAATTTGCCAAGAAACCTTGCACGATTTTTGCACGCTTACTCTCGAAAGGTTCATGATTTTTTAATGAATTCGCGCATTCAACATTTCCTTAATCATCGTTGCCCACCACACCTACCGACGGTCACCAATGCCAACCCTCTGTCATCACCACCGAATAACAACAAATCAGGCAGCACATAACATGGTATTGTGGTGAACGGGGATGAATGCAAGGAAGGACATCAATTAATTAAATAATTAAATTAACGAACTCACCCTCGAACTCCATTGAACGCCCGAATAAGAATGAAACCATCACGGGATGTTTACCGAGCGGGCATGACCTTTTTTCTTCGTCAGAAATTGATTTTCCGGGAAACAAAGGAGAACATTGTCATAACAATAACACGTCGCACTCGTGCACCAATCAAATTCCTCAAATTTGTCAAATAACGATATCTTTATTATTATACTTTGCCTTTGTTCTTTCCCAATAATACCTTAATACCCGAATTTCGGACTTTGATACTCTTTCTTGGCCTTTGCATGTAACCTGTGTTCCACCTTTGGCAATTGATTAGCAACTTTGATTGATTCCGGTGAAGATGAGAGGAAAAGAGAGAAGGCCATCCATCATACCGGTGCAAAAAAAAAAAAAAGAAGAAAAAAAAAAAAAAAATCTTTTTTTTTTTTAATATGGGCACAAAGGATTTCGTGACCTGTCGACTTGACGATCACAAGGCACCCTTTAACTGTTTTTTTTTTAACTGTTTTCCAATCCTGATCTTGTGCCTGTTCTCATCCTATGTATGCTGATCAACGAATAGTTCTCCATATGTCACCTTATAGACTACCCGTTATATTATTTCCTGATCTCCGTCTATCCTTAATAAAGACCAAAACAAAAAAAGAATAATGTGGGCACCACCACAGATCCCGAATGAACGGTCAAAATAAAAGGTGTGGCGTGCAGCAGAAGGGACAACGGAATTGTCAACAGTCGAGAGGTGTACATGAGCGCTAGTATAAAATCGATATGCGTATTTGACACCAGTAGATTCTCACCGACCGGTGATTCCATCACTCACAATACCAAAATCAACCATTCACCCACCAAACCAGCTACCCAAATAACCCAGGAAACGCGTGCGTCGCAGTCATGCGCCATTTTCTTATCTCTCATTGTCACTATTTTTTTAATCATCGGTATTATCATCATTGTTATCGTCGTTATCATTTATTTATCTATATATATTTTTTTTTCGTCATTTGTTTCGTTGCAATCGGTTAATTGTTGTTGTTGGCTGATGGATGGCAAGCGCCCTAATTATTTGTCACAAATAGTTACCGCATGAAATGCAGGGAAAAAAATGGCACCTGTCGACGGAGTGCGAGCGACGACCAACTTAGGCTCCGCTCAAAAATCAAATGAAAAATAAAATAAGCTCGTTCTCAAAAAAACCAAAAACCGCGTGAAAATTACTATGTAAAGAAAGGAAAACGTTGTGAAAATATCATGCTGATTTGCTTTATTCAACTCTCATTCAGCGCAATCGGCAGGATGTGCACGCTCATTCGACGGTTAATTCGAAAACAAAGATGTCGAGAAAAAAAAAAAGAAAAAAAAGGTTTCATTGTTAGCGGGGAGGGTGGAGACAAGTTTGCGGCTTTGGTTCTAAAATATGTGCATATTGTTTATGCGGTGATTCATTATTTGTCGTCGCCTCTCTTACCTTTTCTTAATTTACGAGCACATAATTGGTTTAGCTTTAATTACTCTTCTCTCCATTCGTGGTGTGTCGCCTGCGTGACAAATTGTGCTTCTTCTGACAACCCACCTGATGCATCGCACAAGCCAGGAAATCTTATTTTAAGAATGGTGAGACCCACGCGAAATTATACGTGCGTGCGTATGAGCAAAATGTATCACACACCGAAAGATGGACGACGGTGGGCAAAAAAAAAAAAAAAAAGAGAAAGCAGAGGAAGACTCGAGACACTTTTGCACTTGTAAATTTGGGAATGCGCACTTTTTTCTTTTTTACAACAGAGGGTCATGTTTTTGATATTTATTGAAATTTATTTTTTCTTCAAGTAAAAAAAAAAATATATATATATACTGTATATATATTTTACAATTTCTGGAGACAAAATATCAAATGTGAAAAAGAAAAAAAAAAAAAAAATCTTTTTTTTCATAATGTGAATATGAGGATGCGAGATGACAATGGAAGTGTGTTGAAATGCGGATGTTGTGAAAATTTAAATTTTACATAACTTTACAACGCGAAATGGAAAAATTAGCTTATGTTGATGGATGATGGGGATGAAATGCTTTAATGAAAATCTATAGTCTATGTAAAGTCTATTGTGAAAGCGCAGCTTTTTTTTTTTTTTTTTTTTTACAATCATAATGTGCTTGTGATGTTTGTGATGTCATGACGAGAAAAAAAAAAAGTTTTTTTTTTCGGAAGGTGTCTCTAAGTGTATTGTCGTATATATAATTGCGGGAATTGGCTAATTCCGAGTTAATGAAACGTCTAATGAGTATGTACATTCTATTAGAAATAACGAAATATGTATAGTGAATTAAAAACTAACGATTACGAAATTATCATTAAGAGAAAAAATAAAAAAACGTGAAAAATTGTATTAACAGAGGAATGTGTTTGTGTTTGTGAAATCCTTCGAAAGTTTATGCTCTGTGCGATAAAAAGAACGAAAATGTGTTTGTCAATAACGAAATTTAATACTTGACGTATCAATAAAGAATGTATATAGTTGGGGAAGGAAAGAGGGAGGTAGGAAGGGAGTCAGAGGAAGGGAGGATGTTCACCGGTCCGGCCCGTGAAAAGGAAAAAATGCGATACTATATACAGAAGTCTATTTCTTTCTCGATGTGAACATCGAAGAAAGCCCATGCGAAAATGTTTGTTTTTTTTTTTTGTCTATTCCCATTGTGTCCATCAAAAAAGTAAAAAGTTCATCGTCATCGTGATAATACTTTTCGTATTGCAAACTGGGATCCTCATTGAAGCCGCATCGTACGATAAGTCCGAGAGTCGCTGTCAACAATCACCCTGTGAGGTGATTGTGATTAAGAAGAGGTGGTGGAAGAAGGAAAAAAAAAAACTGTACATTTTTTTTTTTTTTTACAAAGATTCGGCAATCAATTGTCCAGGGAAGTATAATACCAAGTGGTGATTGTTCGTATGCGGAGGGTTAATTGATGGGTGATAGAGGAATAGGATAGGCAAATAAAGAATAATAATTATATAATAATAATAATGATAATAATAATGATAATAATAGTGATGAGGATGATGATTGAGGTCCACCATTCAACGGAAGGTTCTTCCCACCTTCACCCAGGTCAACCTCAGCCAAAGCTTGAAGCCAATGAAACTGCGCCTCGGACTGTAAGAATCTGAGCTATTTCTCTTGCTCTTCTTATTCTGCTTGCAATTCACATTGTGACAGCATTGGCTGTTGTGATGGTGATGTTGGTGGTGCCTTTCGGAGTCCACCTGATTCGGTGTCTGATAATAGGCGTACATGTGATGGTTTGGACCAAATCTCGGACCCATCGTTGAGTCCAAGCTGTAGATCGAACTCCTCCTTGAAGAATAGACGGTCGGTGTTTCCGTTGCTGATTGGAAATCGTAGTCAAAATCATGGGGAATTCCCCCAAGTGCGCTTATGATGTTTTGCTGATGAACGCTGTGTGAATGTTGTGATTTGCTGGAGGAGTTTCTTCTCTTGAACGGGTTGTGAATCTTGCGGTTACGTGAGAACATGTTACTGGTCTTCATTGTTATTGTTTTTTTTTTCTTTTTTTTTTAGAAGGGAAGGTTGGAGGAAGAGAGGGTCGATATATCGGTAAAAAAGAAACGTCACGAGATATTTATTTGAAAGAAAAAGTTCGTAAAAATGATAGATACCAGGAAGAAGATTTCTGTTTGTCTGTTGTTTTGACAAAGTAAAAAAAAAAAAAAAGGTCGGAGAGAGATTATCCTTTGAGTCGAGTAATAATAAATCCGTTGTCAGCGCGGAGACGTTAACAATTTATCCTGAAGTTGTTTGAGTATTTTTTTTTTTTTTTTTTCTTAGGGGAAAAAAAAAAAATATATATATATATATATATTTGATAAAGGGGGACGAACCTCTTTATTTGGTGGAAAGAAGATGGTTGCGTGGAAGCAATTGCTGTTAATTTATAGAAAAACAACCTGAAACTTAATAAATTTTAAACTACTGATATCTACCAAATAGTACGGCAATTATTATGCACAGCAGCGGACAGAAATAGAAATTAATTTCACCTAGTCTCATAGAGTACGAAATATATTTATACAGAATGGGGTGTACGTATATTTATAATTCAAAAAAAAAAAAAAAAAAAAAAAAATATTATTTTAAACTACTTTTTTTTTTTTATATATATACGGTGAACCAACCGGTCCGCAAGGTACCTAAAAAAGCAACATAAATAAAAATTTTCAATTTGCACCATACGTTTATATTTATACCATAGTCGTCATCTTTTTTTCTATAATTTGTACTATCCTGCACACACTCTAATTGTCGTTATTAGGTCAGTTACCGTGCACCCTCCATTCTAAAACCGAAGGAACCTATTATGTCTAAAATGAGATTTATTTTATTTTTATTGTACCCTTATTTTATGCTGTTTATTATTATCATTATTATTATTATTTTACTTTTTTTTTTCTTTATTTTCATTTCCATTTTCATTTTTTTCTCAAGCGATGATCAGGCAAGTCATCAGTTCCGGTTTATATCATCCCAATTGCAATGATATCGATGATATCTTTCAATGATATTGTTTAACGATCACGCAGAATTTGAAGGTCACCACCACATCCAGTGTCACATGCACGACAACAGCATTCATACTCGGCAATTTTTAGAAATAATTTTTTATCACGGCATGCAGTTGGTTATACGCACCAAGTCTGCCTGCCACCCAGAGTCACACGTCGTCCTCACCCAACACCCCCTGCTGTCCTCCCCCATCCTCCTCTTCACCTTCAGCTCACCACCCTGGCGAACGTTCCACGCGGAAAAAAAATTCGTAAACCACTAAAAAGTCGTCATTCGCCCAGCGTGAAACCAATCTGTTTCGGAAAATCGTTGACCTTGGGGTTACACGGTGCGCTGGAATTTGCAATTTTGGAAGCCATAATTTCATCCTGCATCTTGCGATATGTTATTTTGGAAGTAGATGAGCCAAATGGACGGTTGGGGAAGGTCTTTCAATATCCGCCATGGTGCCAGGGAAAAAGGACCATAGCGTCGTCAGCCGGTGGAGGAGGCAGAATGAGCGAACCAATGTGAGTGACGTATGTTGTTTGTGCGTGTGTCCTTTGGCTGGTTGGTTGGTTGGTTGGTTCCTTCATGTCGGAAGAATGAGCAATAGGAAACGTATATAGAAATGGAAATATAATGTATGTATACGGATGAATATGACATGCTTGATTCGTCTGAATGGTGCGTAACAGGTAATAAGTGTTGCATCGACACATTAATTAGGTTGAGATAGGAAAATAATAATAATTGAGATTATCACCGTTGCGTTAGTAATCGTATCGTATTCTTGGAGGTCACACGCGAATGCAACGACGGGAGACCTAAGTGGTGGTGGTGGTGATGGTGATGGTCTGGTCTCGGGCGGTACGAGGAGAGGAGGATGTACGGAGAATCGCGGGAAGGACGGACGAAGGAAATCGAAAACGTCGTGATTAACATACAGTAATTAAACCATATTTGCTGCACAGTCGATTTAACACCTCTTCTTGATTTCCATTCCCGGCAATAGTCAAGCCTTGATGCTTATTGATACCTACTTTTCTCGAATATTGCATACTGTATTCATGCGTGTGATTCTCTTCGCTTCTTTTGTAAATTCCGAATTCGTCAAGCAATAAATTGGTATCACACCCGCCCGGTCATCCCGCAACACATTGTGTACAACAAACCACCAATGCGTGTGAGAGGGATAAATTTTACGAGAAAATTTCGAGTGGAATACGAGCATAATAGTGTTGTGATGATGTAAAAATGGAGAATAATCAATAATATGATTGTCCAAAAGCGGTTGGCCCAAAAGAACTGAAATGAAATTTCGCCGTTAGAATCGTATGGCCTAGCTAGGCCATCACTGCATCCGAAATCGGATGAGAGAAAAAAAAGAAGGAAGGAAGGAAGGGAAGGAAGGGAGGAAGGAAGGAAGGAGAGAAGGAAGGGAGGAAGGAAGGAAGGAAGGAAAGAAGAAAAGACCAGAGGTGATTGTGGCACCATGCGCCGGTCCAAGTTGGGTAACCATTATGAATGGTGAAAGGGATCAACGCAAAGAAAACCGGACTGGAATTCAAACCGGCAGATAATGTGTACTGAAAATTTTGATATTATCCTTTGAGGAGATAATAGTAGCGTGAGACATGACCAATACAATACATAAGTGCATGCGGTGTTTCTCTTTTTGATTCCCTTTGCAGCAGGTGCTGCCATAAGGTGACAAGGTAGCGTTGCAACTTTTTTAGATATGCAGACGGTATTTTGCCGAGGAAAAAAAAATAAAAGCCAACGTCATAAACTTCCAATTAAAGAAACAACGTGATACGGTGTGATTCGATTCGGTTTTTTTTTAATTGGCATCTGGGTGTGTGGGAGTTGTGTATGCGAGATGCAATTAATTATTTGCATCAAACAATCTACCAAACCAATATTGTATCATTTGGAAATTTGTCTTAGTATGAATGTTCAATACATCTAGCACGTCGTTCATCCAGAGATTCGCGTTGGATCTCCAAGGTTCAATATATTCATTATTCTTGAAGATCTCCATCCTCTGCGTCACACACGGTTGTTCTCATCTCATCGGGTCCTTCATTCAGGGCTTCTAAGAGGTCATTACTGCTATATGACAAATAAGTGTTGAAATGAATTGAAAAACAACCGCCCTAACGACAATAATCAGAATAATGTAATAACATTTACCATCATGGCTCTGGTACGTTCACACAGCACTGCTATCGCATCAATGATACTTTATTCGGACGCCTCACGAATCGATCTTTATTCATGCACCCTGAAAATGCGCCAACTGATTTTTGAAAAACAATCCGTCATCACAAGCGTCAATCGCGCCCATCAGAAGTGAAAACAATGATAAATCGAAAAGTTGAGATTTACCGATTGCACGGGATTATCGTTCAAATGATTCCTGTCTCGTGTGATATGTGTTTTCGGTTACCAAGATGTTCAAAATTCTTGGATGAACTTTTTAACCAACCGGCTAACCAGTTGACCAATCCTAGATGTCAATCAGCCCGCGGCCCATTCTCATTTTTGGGCACGAAGCCCAGGGTTTTCGGAGAAGCAAGTCAAGTTCAGATGACAACGAGGGAAGAAGAGTTGGAATGAACTTGCCGGCAAAGAAGATTGAAATGGTGCACATCCGTCCGTCCAACCCACAATGGATAGCCTTCGTCGATTTACCCACAAATACTGTATACGATAATAACATATGCCATATTTTTTTTTTTTTGAAACAAATCTGAAGGATCACACACGTCACATCAGATCACGTCACACGCAAGGCAATCATGACAATGCAATCAACGTGGATAATTCAATTAATTATCGGCATGCTACATTCATGCTTTCAAAAAAAGCTTGCTAAATTTTTTCATGATTCAAAGTTCTTTATTATTTTTGTTTTTTCATAGTTAAAGTAAGTCCCCCTTGCATGTATAATCAACAATAGCATGCAGTCAAGGTTTGGATTTTCTGTACATATTGATATCCACTTCTGAGTATTAATGTTTCGGTGTGTGAGGAAATGCGAAAAATCTCGATGGAACATCATACATAATAAATTAACGCTTTTATATTGTACCCCCTTATTCACCAGATTAGGTCCGATTGACCGAGACACAGTTTATTATTAAAATCCATGTATGGTAAGGTAGCATCGACATTAAATTGTTTGCTTACCAAATACATGCAATTTTCCTCACATAAGTTATCATCAATATTCTGTAAGCAAAAGTATACGCATGCTCCGTGCTTGAGCCATATGGAGAATTAATATGGACCATCAATTCGGTACTAGGATTAAATATTACCCATCGACATTATGCTTTCTACAAGCCAACAATTCCCATCCGGTGACACACACAAACGATCCCCTGGCATTTACGTCTTCTGTCATACAGCATATGACAGACTTACAGGGTGTGTCCGAATTTCCGCAAGGATTTTCTTCGCAACGAAGGAAAACGAAAAAGAAAAGATTTTTTCGCCGGGTGTTCGAATGGAGTCAAATTTTCCTCCAGTGACACACACAAACGATCCCCTGGCATTTACGTCTTTTGTCAGACGGCATATGACAAGAATTTCCGCGAGGATTTTCTTGCGACCAGAAACGGAACGAAAGATGAATTTTTTTCGTCAGATGTTCGATGACACAGATTCTTATGCCGACTAAATTTGGTAAGCGCAGAGCACACCTCGGTGTGTGTGACAGAAAGTGCTCTCTACCAGACAAAGTAAAGAAAGCTTTTCATTTGCGAGTTCGTTAAACTCAAACTCAAAATTCCTGATATACAGTAATTCCCCAAGGTCACGCTCGCATGCATTTACTACCAAAAAAAAAAAAATTTATTTATTTATTTTTTTTTTTTTTTTGACGCCATCGGGAAAAGAGAGAAAAAAAAAAGGCAATCTCGCAGGATGTTGCGAGAAATGCGGGTTTACTAATTCGCTTATCAACTCACAATTAAAAAACGTGAAAAGAGCATCACAATTGTGCATTCAGGGTCCAAGTGATCATTCCGACAAAACCAATTCCTAATTCTCATTCTTTCTTGCTTTTTATTGTGGATGACCGATTTTTCTTTTTTTGATTTTTGACTGTGTCAGGCGACTTGTGGCGCCATGCCGCAGTATGCACCGGGGTTTCATTTACGAAAAGTGTGCTGCAAGGACTCTCGGTCTTATTGCGGTCATGCTGACTTGCCTTTTGTGACGAAGCGATTTTCCACGACGAAAAAAAGTACGATTTCCGTTGGTCACGATGGAAGCAAGCAAGCACACCATCTGTGATGACGGAGTGAAAATAGATCGAATACAATCTTATCATGCCTGGTTGTGGAACACACAATGGATGAATTTTCATGGAAGTGTTGTATATCTTTTTGCTTCTTTTTGTTTGTTTACTTTTAATTAATGTAATTAAGACGTCTCACCAACCAACAATGCGAATTAACTAACTCCTTGCATGACAACTTCCGACCTTGCAGAAATTATTTGCCACGCGGCAATTAGATTGTTGGTGCACATTTATTTCAAAAAAAAAAAAAAAAATCCACCCGCTCAATGACCGAAGCCACAATGTATCGACCTCGAAACCGAAGGTGCCCACCATCGGAAAGATACCTTTTCCCCCATAAAACAACACCATTTCTCGTGGAGAACCTCGTTCGTGTTCGCATCGAGTGGACGTCCGTCGATTCGTTGTGCGCTGCCGTCGAACCAAATCGTCCGTACACTCGTCCTGCCTCGGGAATGCCCTTAGAACAGAAGAGCACTTGCTCACCAGGAATTCCCCAGCTCACCCCTCCGGGAGGTTCTGCGAGTCAAAGTGAAACAACAAAACACTTGACCAGAGAAAGGAAACCAATTAATTGAAATGATGCAGCATTTTGTTTATTTTTTTTTGCGAATAATTAATAATGTTATTTGATAACGATTTGCAACACCTATTAATTTAAATTTCCATCAATGATTGGTCATTACACAAGTGACTGCCGGGTGATTTGTTTCCCATGTTTCCTATTCGGCCCACTCATTTAATATCGAGCTTCGACATTCCTCATTTGGAAATCAATTGACGATCATTCGGTTGTTAGCATTAGGGATTCACCTTCTCTCCTGCTTCCTCTCACATGTCCGTTATACAACTTGATTGATTCAAAATCGATAAAAGATTGTGGATCCGGTTGGCACAATGCTATTCGTGCGACCGACGCCAATTATACAAAAAAATGTAACAAAAATTTTTAAAAAATCTAACAATAAACAATCATAATCACTAATCGCCAATCACTGATTGTTATTCACCATGAAATTAATGCGCGCGCGCGCAGTTATTGATGATAGTTTTCGTGATGCGTGTGAATGCTTGGACACTCTGGTATTCGAATTCGACATCGATCGATCTTACGTCCCTTCTTATCGCGCACACAACGCATTATTCGTGCCACCTCGCATTCCTGCCACGGCCGCATACCATTTTATCGTCATACACACGTCGCTTAACGAATGCGTAATCTCGTGCAATCTCACCATTCGGCAGAGAACTTCCTAACAACCGCGTGGTCAAGAGACATAGATATTCTCATCGCGTGGAACAGCAACCGCATGCACCATAAATGGTATCGCAAGCAAACGTAATGGGGACGCAGCATCTTGGAATCTCACCTATTGCAGTATATCGTTGTGTCACAATGAAAAAAAAAATGTTGACTTTGAAAAAAGCACTCTTACCTTATCGTTTCATTTAATTTCGACCTCGCATCTTCGTCAGGAAAATAGTGTGCCCCCTTCTCTTGCGAAGGTGTGTGTACGTACCGTACATCACGAGTTACAGTATGCGCTTTCAAGTCATTGCATTATCGAACTTTTTTTTGCTTTGTTTGCGTCTCCTGTCCACCATCGTTGGCTTTATTGCATATCTCAAGATCATTTGACCTCTTTACGTAATAGGTTTCAAGCGTACGTCATGGCACGTGATCAAAAGTCGGTAACCCCCTAAAATCTGGTTGCGAAAAACATATGCTGTATACAGTATATTGTACATCAAACTTCGCTTAAAAAAAAAAAAACACGGTGTTGAGGCGATTAATTAAATTTTAGGAGCGCATTCATACGCGTACAAACAAATCAATCACTTTTGCATTCAAGCAAGCAGCTGAAGAGGCAAAGTTGTATTTGTGATTACACGAGATAACTGAAATGCCGCCTCGCATGCGCATTGCATTGTGATAACTGGATTTGGGAGCCTTAATCAACCAACAACCTTGACCCGAGATTTAAAGACTGCAGGCGAATACGTCTTGACAGATATCGTGACACTGAATTCAAATTAATTCCAAGAATCGACGAAACAATGAGACTTGCATCACAACAACTTAATTGAAAATCACGACGAATTGTAACCCACCGAATTCATTATCCCGAGACACTTAGGTTATTCCGCTGTGAATTTGGCGTAGATAAAACCACAAATTTAATTTGCGTGCCGTTAATGCGTGAATACCCGAACTCACGACAGTGTGATCTCATTGGGCTGCTCGCCGAAATTGCACATTTCAGAAAAACCAGGGACTGCACGAACTTGCCAATTTGCCGTACTCAGGATCTCGCACATTCATAGCGCATTGGTTATTACGTTTCCAATCGGTCGCTTGTTTGTTTGTCGACCAGTTGCACTTTAAGAAGGAAGAACGCTCTAAGCCTAATTCTGTAGGTTCACCGGAATGCATATATGATTTGACGAAATCATGTTTGTAAATAATCATCGAGTGGAACGTGATACGAGCGATAAAATTTCTATTTTTTTACCGACTGCAGGTAACTACAGGAGTCCGCCAATGTGGTTAAAGGAAAATCCGTTGTCAACATAGCATGAAGTTGGCACACATTCTATTCATTATTGGATAACGCAGGAAAAAGTAAATGTAAAACTGTAGTCCCAGTAGCGATCACTAAAGTTCGAAAGAAATTTTTTTGTAATCGATTCAACACACTGTATTTTTGGTTGTTACTCGGATGTATGCAGCCGTTTGAGTGTCCAATCCCGAGAAAACCAATTTTTTCTCATCTTTGCTGACATAAGCATGTAAAATCAAATTATTAATGTGAAGATAGAAAAACAATTCCGCACGCATATCTGTTTTTCGATAAAAAATCTTGTTCACAGGATTTTAATTATGAACGACATTTTATTAGATTAATAATAATTACAATGTAACCGTTAACATCATTTTATTACTGCAGATCTTGTTTGTCTCCGAGTTAAGATTTTCGTTGCCGTTCGGCGAAGGCATTTACCTCTAAGCCAAAAATGAGATCCATCTTCTCCTCCCTTGAGGCATGCTCCAAGAAAGTTTCAACGCGTCTCGTTGTCGACTCGGGATCATGTTCAAACCGTTAAGGTTCGTGTCAATTAGTAGTAATACACGGGTTACGCTAACATTTCATTGAACGCTTGTGTGCCATCGACTGGTTCCATCGTATGACTTGAAATGTTGTGTTTCGCCTTGCTGTATAAAGACAATTATGGTATGATAGGGACTTTGGCGGAGGACATGGTTATTTGTTGATTGGTAGGGTTGCTGTTGTTACATTCATTTCAAGTCACTCGGCATATCTTCGTGTTCTCGAGGCATCCCGTGATTGCCATACCGTTATGCTTTTCAAAGTATAGCAACTGACGCTCGAATAACATTCTGAGAATTATCCTGGCTGTCGAATGCGTATTTGGTACGTATCAATAGCCGACCGTTTAGGCTTTAATTCGATTTTTCCCAAAACGGATGGTTCCATTTGATATTGTCCGAGTGTTTATGCGACAATAATTGTTCACATCTATACGCACGCATTTATACTGTATAATACTTGTTGGACTCGCCGTTTTACTCTGACACAAGCCGAATCTATGCGTGGGGTCTTGATTGAAGGCGTCAATGAACTGACTAAACTGAACGATGGTACGCACGTACGTACGTAATCTTTAGGGGCCAAATTCGCATTTCATGCTAATCGGGACCTACAGTATATAGTGCGACGACACGTCGCGCATTTGGTTACGTATCACTGACAAAAATTTCTATTCACATTACTTGGATTCTCTTACAATCCAGGGGGAGAAATCGACTTATGGAAGCTACCCTACTCTCGATATTCTGATTGAACATTGTTACATGCATCCAGGATGATGGCGATATGTTTGACAAGTCTTGGGTGTGCGCTCTTACGTGGATGCGCATGCACTGTACCAGTGCACACATTATTATTTTTAACCGAAATGCGAGCTATTATTATATTGGCATCACGTGGGTGACTATAAATGTGAAGTTTCACAATTTCCCTAGTACTTTCTGTTCGT
Source organism: Acaulospora colombiana (assembly GCA_910592055.1). Classification (NCBI taxonomy): domain Eukaryota; kingdom Fungi; phylum Glomeromycota; class Glomeromycetes; order Diversisporales; family Acaulosporaceae; genus Acaulospora; species Acaulospora colombiana. Next base: position 3,685 of record CAJVPT010002196.1, on the reverse strand, counting down.
TCCACAATCTTACAAGTTCGAAATAATACCAAGCTTAGAACTCCTGCGTGTAACCAATTCAAGCCATAATCTTTTTCTTTTGTCCTGAATGATATGTTGTTAATGGTTAAACTTGGTTCTCCGGACCCTCGAATTACACGGAAGTGTGTACGTACGTGCTAGACACATCTTATCTGTGACTTATCTAAAACTGGCGGAGATAATTATTCGTTGTATGAAACTCAAATTACACAAGGAAATCAAACACCGACTATCATCGAATTTCCGAAATCCGACAAAAAAGACAAAAAAAGTAATAAAATGAGTCCACAAAAAAAATCTTGTTACTTACAATCCAAAGTGAAATAACGCATATCTTGCTTTTTATTGCCAAATTGTACTCGGAATTCTTATGCGTGTTAGCATTCTTAACATCTTATTTTCATAGATGCAATTTTCTTGTTATATCAAATACCTGTTTTAATAACAACCTTTGAACCATACTTGGATTAAATAAGTTTCGACGTGTAACAGAAAAGATCCTTACAAAAATGATCGGTCATTAACAGTTTTTCAATGATAATTTGTATTGTCCAGTGTTTTTTTCATTTTTGTTTAGCGTCAAAGAATCGTTATTTTATGTGCATAATGGTTAACGCTCACCGCACTTATGCAAATTGTTAAACATCTAATTTGCAATCATCATATGACGCTCATAAACATTTTTCTTTTCTTTTCAAAATTTAACCATGTTTGGCGTTCAAACGTTCATAGCACACACGCTATAGACCGTATGTTGTTTAATCATAATCACTAAAATCACCTGCAATTCATTTATCCGAATTGAACCACAATGGACATTTTTTAATGTTCACAATAGAGGCATGTCGCACGTTCAAAAATTGTTATTGTCATCTTATCCTTATTGCCAATTTTAAGCATCAAGGCTATGGTTTTAAGAAATTATGTTACTACGGCAATGCTGCATCTGCCAAATACCTGACATTGGAAATTTTCGCCATTAACTATTGTTGACGACACAAGGATTAATGATAATAAAACCGTTACGGTGAATTTACATTAGTTTAATGGTAATGTTTAAATCCTTGATGATAACTCAATAAATTTAATTTATCCCTCGATAATTGATTATCCTATGCAATATAATAACTATTGTACTATGAAAAGTGGTTTTTTTTTTAATGCTATTACTATTATTATTATTATTTATCTGTATCATTCAATCGAAATAATCTAATCTGAATATTTAAATATTATTCAACAGTGAAGTTGCGACAATTCAAGTTCTTGCTTTGTGACAACGCTGTTTTCTTTCCTGATTCATCAATTTATTTTATATAATTTATAAAGATTCTTTTTGAAAAAATTTACCGAGTTATTAAAATGGGCCGCGCACCATAAATTACTGTATATCTAGCAGTTGTGGATTTCAAATTCAAGTCTCAACAACCCACAGATTGGATTTTTAATTTATTCATCTGTTCATAACCAAATTTAAATTCTACCCATTTAATTATTTAATGGTTCTATTTAAATAAGACCAATTAAGATAAACAAAATAATTATTTCTTTTGTCAAAAAATTTTTTTTATCTTGCTCTATATGTTTTTTAAATAATTTTATACGGTATCTTCTTTTAATGATATGGTTGTATTTTTGATATTATCTGGGGGGGGGGGGTTATAAGATAGGATCATCTTATTTAATAATTGAATTATTAATAAATAGAATTATCTTATTTAATAATTGAATTATTAATAAATATGATCAAATTTATTGATATTGATCAATTTGCAAACAATTATTTTTAAAAATATCATTAAAATTTTTTGGTGACCTTCTTAAATAAATAATAATATATATAATTTTATTGGTTTTTTCTAATAAATTACATATAATATAATATATATAATAAAAGTCTGTAAATTTTTAATATGATTTGATACAATTAATTGAATTTATATAATACAATTAATTAAGTCAAATTAAGTTAACAGTAAAATAGTTTCAGAAAAAAAAATTCTTTCTATAAATAATAATTTTTCAAAAAAAAAAAATTAGTTAGAAAAACAAGAGATAATTACCTTTAAGATCAATAATTTATAAGAAACAAATATAAAAACATTTAACCAAAGTTTAAAAAGAAACAAGTATTTCTTTTTTCAAAATATATATATATATATATATATATATATATATATAATAAGTTCTTGAAAATCCAATATTTATTTCACAAAGTTTTTAAACAGATCAATATAAATTAATATTCTTTTAAATATCAAGAAAAGCTTTATAAATAATAACTTAAATCAATAAATCAGCTCAAGTTTAAATACTTATAAAACTTAAAAAAATATTTAATTTTTATTGATTATATAATAAGAAAAAAATTTTTTTTGATATAATGTTAACTCAATCAAAACTTTATTGAAAATTTTTAGAAATAATAGAGGAAAAAAATCTCAAAACTATATATTTAAATTATTTTAAACAAATAAAGTATTACAATAAATGATCTCTATAAGAAAACTTTATCTTGTAATCAAACCATCTTTAAAAAAAAAAAAAACTAGAATAAGATTTAATTAGTATTAAAAATTTTTTCAAATTTGTATAAATCTACTAAATACCAATCATTAATCAAAGTTTAATATTAATAAGATCAATACTTTGTAAATTATTTATTAAAGTACTGTATCTCTTTATTTTTGAATTGAAAAAGATAAGACAAAAAGGAAAGAATTACTTTTCAAAAATTTAGTATAATCTATAATTATAAAGATATCTTAAAACCTTTGAATTTGATTTTATAAATAATATTATTTTTAAACATATACTATTTATTTAAAAAAACATAAAACTTCTAAAAATAATTTAAAACTTAAGAGAATTCTTTTATTCTGATGATAGTTTTTAACTAATATTCTTATTGTAAATAAGAATGATGATTATTATTAATAGCTTTAAACCCTTTTTTAAAATAAAATTTATTAAGAATTTTGATATAAAACTTTGACTTATAATCTTCTAATAAATTATAGATTAGAACTAAAAAACTCATAATTGAGAAAAACTTTTTATCTATCTTATTTGTTTTTATAAAGAATAGAACAGATCTTTATCTATTTATAAAAGTTAATAGAATTTATTTAATTATCAAAGGTAGGTGACTTTACTATCAAAAATGATTGAAATATCTTATAATATTTGTTATAGTCAAATAAATTCTTGCTTGTATCTAAAAATATAATAAATTTCATGTTTTATATTTACTTATATGAAATTAAAATTGATTTATAGTAAATCTTAAATTCTTATGAGGAGCTTATTTACTGCTTTATTATTGATATATTTCTATTGTTCAATTATATATAAGAAATTTTATATTACTTAAAATTTAGAATCAAACTGAAATAGGTAAAATTTTCCATAGAAAATTATAAAAATGATAAAAGAGTAATGTAATTTTTTTCTAAAAAGTTTTTTAATATACAAAAAACTCTATATTATTTTTTTAATAAATAAAAAAAAAATAATAAAATCAAGATTATTCTCTTTTAAAACTTTTTTGCCATTGATAAAAAAAATAATTTTATCTTTATTTTTATTTATTTTTTTTTTAACCCGCAATCAGGTCAGCATGGCATGTCTTTATTGTATATATGCTAGGTATTTACAAATTATT
>CAJVPT010002195.1:0-18394 GCA_910592055.1 Acaulospora colombiana | reverse complement strand
TTTGCTTACCTCAGTTTGACCCTGAATTTTGAGTAGCACAAAGTTTCTTATATAATAATTGAAAAATAGTATTATATATAGTATAATATAAGTTATAAAACTTTTTTGTGATGAAGAATATAAGTTAAAAAATAAGAATAAAAGTTATATTTATTTAATAAAAAACAAAGTTTTTTTTTAAGATTTATAGAACATATTATATAAATTTTATAAAAAAAAAAGTAAAAAAGATTTTTAAAAAAATTTTTTATTTATATAAAAATTAGTTAATTAATATCATGATTAAAATAATTATTAATTGTTTAATATTTTAATTAAAATAATTATTAATTGATTAATATTTTAATTAAAATAATTATTAATTGATTAATATTTTAATTAAAATAATTATTAATTAATTAATTAATTAAATAATTAAAATTAATAATTAAGGATTAATAATAAAAAAAAACTCTTTTCACAAATCTCTCAAATCCTTGAAAATTTTCTTTTTAGACAATTCTCTTAAGAAAAGAGAAACATCTATAATTTAGGATACATATTCTTGCAACATTAGTATACAACAGTCATCCTAACATAAAACAATACTTCATACATAGTCCTAGATCAGTAGATTTCTGAAAAATATATACATATAGTAACAACTTTAACCTTTTCTTTTCTTTTTTAAGAAGAAGAAAAGAAATCAATATAAACTGATTCATAGTCAGAAAAGGGGAGCCAATAATAACTTTACAGTGCTTGCAATCAATTCAGTGCAAGTTAATACCTTTCTTGATACTACAAGAAATTATAAAGAAAGTAGGTTTGCTTGATAAATCAAGTAAACCTTAAATTACTCAAGATTCAGAAGAACATCAAGCTTCTCAAGATCTAAACAACCTAATGTACATACCTTATCCTACAAATATCAAAATATCTAACCAAAGTAATGTGAATATATACATGTATATAAACTTGTCATCAAAAACAAGTTTGATAAAGATCTATCACAATAGTACAACAAAAGTAAATAAATTTGATAAGATTCTTGATCACAACATCATCACAAGATGTGATTGACATAAACAAAACTGCAGGGGTCCATTATGCAATATTAAACACTAGTGTAAACAAGTAAACAACACTATATAAAGAAGGAATAAATAACATATGTTTGATCAAAACAGAATTAAAATATAAAGCAAAATAGGGAATTACTAAAATAAGAAGCAAAACATATAAAATATTTTTCTGCTTTATGTAACTTTAGCAACATTAAGTAATTTATCTCTATCAGCTATCCTTTACATGCACAATAAATAAGATAGAGAAGATTCTATACATAATAGATAAAAGAGAAAAGGATATCATTAATACTTTAATTTGATTTGCAAGAAAGCATGATGAACATAATGAGCTATGGACTATACAACAAATAGTTAGACAGGGGCAAGCTACTATTCAAGTAAAAGAAGAAGCATTGGTTTCAGAAACCTGTATGATACTTAATAGTATTATTGCAAGTATCTTAGGAGTAAACAAGATAACATTTTATAACGAATGAATTTTAATACAATATATAATCTACATCTGAAAGTTTGAAAAAGGAAAAGAAAAAGATCTGTTTCAGCTATACATCGAAATTAAATTTCTTGAAATAATTAAAAAAGAAAAAGATGTATCAAAAAACATAGAAACCCTTTCCATGGAAATCATCACGAGATAGAAAATAATTTAACAGTAGAAAATGAGATTACAATATCTAATGTTCAAGAACAAGAAGAGATAAAAGAAAAAATGAAATTCAAAATGCTGCAAGAAAAGATCAAAGATCAGAATATAAGTTAATATAGTTCATATAGTACAAGAAATAAAGTTGCAAATTTCACTTCAAATCTATATTACATAAGTATAAAAGAAATATATCAATTAGGAGCCATAACAGCAAACATTCTAGGAAGCTCAAAAAAAAAAACTAGAGTCTATCTATACAATGTCTTAAAACTATCTCAGAATAAATGAAACCTTTTTTATAAAAGTTTCATTAATGGCAATGAATAGCTGATTATCCACTTCAAAGAAGAAGAAGATTACCTTAAATATTTAGAAGAAATAAACGAAAAGAAGGAAGCCTTTAATCTTCAACAATTAGAACTAGGAAAAAAAGAACATGTGAATCAATCAGCTATAGATAAGATGGAGAAAAAGATATTTTGAACCTACAATCTAAAAGAAAACAAAGACATATGATATATAAGTCTAGTAGATATGAATCATAAACTTTCTAGAAGTTATATAAAAGAATATTTAAAAAGATATGGAAATATTAAAAATATCAATATCTATAAGATAAAAATCAAGACCAGAGTAAAGACCTATCTCAAGTGATATAAACACTGCAAAACCAATTTTGAAGAAATATGGATAATGTTACTTGGAATAGAAATAACAAGAATAATTTTTACTAAAGAAGAATTGACTGATAAAAAAATAAATGAAGTTTTGATCAAACAAAACAAACACTCATTCAGACTATTAGGTACAAATAGAATACTTTCAAGTTTAATAGCCAGAATACTTAATAATACAGAAGTTAAGACCTATTATACATCAAGAAACTCTCATATATTAAAAAAGCAAAACTTCACAGTAGTATGCTTTGCAACAAAAGAAGCACTGACAAGAGCTTGCAAGCAGTATATTTTTTTGCAGGGATTAAGACTATCTTGATGTACAAAAGCCATAATAGAAGAAACTATAAGAGGTCCTAAACCTAGAGTTGAAAGATTAAGAAAAAGGCTAAGATATAGAACAGTGGAAACAAATACTGAACCCATATCAAATTCATTATCAAATAGTAAATTGATAAGTTCTACTACAACTATTAAATACAGTATAAGCGATCAACTAATTAAAGAAAAAGGTATTAAGGTCAGAATGGTAATATTCAACAAAGACGCTATAAAACCCTAGGCTGCCCAGCAACAGGAAGCAATAAGAAACCATTAGAAAATCCTAGAAGTTTATCAGAGAATAAAAATAGGAGATAATATAATGAACCAAAGCTTGGGAATAAGTAAAATTCACTAAAGCTTATATTGATAAATCTGGAAAAGCTAAATGGAAGAATTGTCAAGCTTGAAGGCAAATCAAGATTTAATCAACAAAGAAGAAGAAGGCCAAAATGGGTAGACCACTCCTAAAATATTACACTAGTTGATCAAAATAAATATGAGGAGAAAAAGTCTAGTTTTCTCTCAAAGAAGACTTATAACAAGGGCAAAGTATGAACCATGGATTTAGATAAAGCTGTAAAACAAGGTGGTAATCTAAACATAGATAAATTCATACAGAATGGGTATATTAGTTTTCTGAGAAGTCAAAATAAAGATGAGCAAATAAAAAATATAAAAGAGATAGAAGAAGATATTCAAAAAAGAGTGATAAAAATAAGTACATATAACATCAGAAGTGTAATAGACAAGACAAATCAACAAAGTTTTATCGAAGAGATACAGGAACAAGGAATAGATATAATGAGAATATGTGAAATCAAGTTGATCCAAATCAATGCAAAATGGACTTTTGACAATTAAAAAATCTATAAGCATTTCTATAGTATCAATAGAGACATACTATTTGAAGCAGAAGTCGGTTTCCTAATCAGAAAAGATTTGAAAAAGAAAGTAATATCAATAAAAAAGAAGAAAGGTTATATAATAGTAACTAACTTCCTCATAAAAAAGAAAAAAGTCTGTATTATACAGATTTATATTTTTTCAGACAAACAATAATAAAAAAAGATATAAAAAAAGTTAATCAGTCTTATCAAAAGAAAACAAAGACAAAGCTTTCACATAATAGTGATGAGTAATTTCAATGCTACCTATAATCTATCAAAAGATAGAACAATATCTTTCAAGACTAAGTTCAAATCTTCTTAACATCCTGAAATTCCATTGTTCAACTTTTTAAATAAGTGGGGCTTCATAGATATTCAGGCAGTATGGGAAGGCAAAAACAAAACCCAACATAGTAGGATGCTACAAGCAGTAGTAAAATTAATTATATTAGAATACTATAAAACCTAACAAAATGTTCATTATTGCAATTTGATAATTAAGAAATATAAGAAGTCACAAAGAGTGATCATACCATTCTAATAATTACTCTTCAAGATAAAGATCTCTTTACAAGAAGTCCAACTATCGAACCAAAAACACAAAACAAAAGAAGAATTGATATAAAATAATTTTTATCAGAAAAGTGGCAAGCCTATTGAGAAAACTTGGATTATAAGTTCAAGACAAAATTGAAATTTCTTCTTCTAAAAGAATCTGAAGAAAAACTTATAGACAAGATTTGGGAAGTTTTTGAAGAACAGATGTGTAAAGCAGCTTTTAACAAGCTTAAAACTAAGAAGGTTAAATCATATAAAGAAAAAAATAATAGATACAGTCCTAAATTCATTAAATACAAAAAAGCCTTGCCATTAAAGAAACTTCTCAAGAAAGCAGAAACCTTAAAAGAAATAGAAAAGCTATAAAATCTTTGCAAGGCAATAGAGAAAAATAATACCATCCACAACCTATATCATCAGATCGAAATTATTGTATGCAATATAGTATTTCCAACATGCCCTGGATACTATTAAAAAAGAATATCCAAGATGCAATAGAAGGTCTAAAATTCATCAGTCAAAAACTTGAAGTCAAAAAGACAAGAGATACTATAAAAATCATATTAGAACAAAGATGTGATAATCTAAAAAATAATCAAAGAAGGATAGTAAGCTCCTTAACCAATAAAAAAAAGGGTAAGATTATATTCGACAGGATCAAAATCAGGTAAGGTAATATCAAATATATAATAACAGAAAAACATGAAATCAAAAAAAAGATAAAATAATATCATCTAGAAGCCTTCAAAAAAAGAAAAGCCAATTTTAATAATCTAACAGAAAATTAGAAAGAGGAGTACAATTCCAGGAACTATATTAAAGATAGCTGGTATAAGAACTTCTTGAATCAATTTCACAAGAAGAACTATATAAAATACTCAAGATGTTTTTCAATAACAAGGCCTTAGGCAAATCTCAGATTAGCTATGAGATGCTAAAAAGATTAAGCCAGGATGGAAAAGAGCATCTAAGAAAAATTCTTAACAATATCTTGAAATGGAAAGTTATTCCTATATCCTGGAAGTAAAGTCATATATTTCCTATAGCCAAGTCAAAGCCTTGAGAATGTGAACTTTTAAATACAAGATCTATCGTATTACTAGAGGCTACTAAAAAGTGTTTTATCAAAATTCTAATAAACAGAATATAGAATATTTGTAAGATTTATAATATTCTCAGAGAATTTAACTATGCAAGATTATCAGGAGAAAGTATAGCAGAACTGATTCAAATTCTTAATAACATTTGTGAAGATGCCAGAGAGAACAAAAAAGAGTTATGGATATTGTTTCAAGACATAGCCAAAGCTTATGACACTATTAGTCTAGACATGTTAGTAAAAGCAATAAAAAGAATCAAGGCAGCTAAAGGTTTTATCAAGATCATAATGAGTCTTTTTAAAAACAGAGAATTTAAAGTTATATTTAAAAATGATCTTATTAATTTTATAAAAGCAGAAGGTGGAATTGATTAAGGAGAAACCATCTCACCATTAATGTGAAGAATTTTCTATAAGTTTTTACTATATAAAATTCAAAATAACACAAATAAAAAATATAAAATATCAGTTACCTGGAATCTGGACTTCAATAGTTACAAGGTTGAAAAGTTAGAATTAAAACATGCTACAATAATCTTTATAGATGATACAACATGGATAACAAGATCCAAGAAAGATATGGAAAAAATCTTGGAAATAGCAAGAATTTTCTATTGGATCAATGACTTCCAGATCAATAGTAACAAATTAGTTCTGTTACTATTAATATTCCTAACTGTTATTCAGAAGAAGTTCAAATAGGTAATAAAAAAGAAGTAGTCAAAAAACTTATCAAAGCAGATCAAGTAAGATTTCTAGAAATTTGAATAGGCAATCAAAAGATCTCAATTGAACTAAAGAAAAGAGTACTCAAAGAAATTCATGTAATTGCTAGAGTTCTCAAAAATAAAAAAGTGTAGATAAGCAGGCTCTCTATATTCTAAATAGAATATTAATATCAAAGATAGAATTTAGAATGCAGTATAGTATATAATCTTGAAAAATATGTAACATGTTAATAGCAGCATATAGAAAACTTATCAAACACAAAAGTTTATTATGCAGATCGACTTCTAACAATGTAATACATCATCCAAAGATCCGTAATTTGAAGAGAATTTGGATGTTATAAAAAGAAAGTCAGATAACAAGATTGTACAACAGATTGAATGATCTTGGACCAGTAAGAACCATAACAATTATAATATTCAAACAAGCAAAAATTAAATATTGGGAACCATTCAATCTATTGACTTACAATTCATTCGATCATTTTATGAATAAAGACAACTTTTTACTCCAAGTAATTAAGTTAGCCAGAGATATAAAAATTACTTTTCAAAATTGAAAATGATATGATATCTTTGAATGGGAAAAAAAAATAGTCTGATTAGATATCTTTCACTTGAGAAGTATAATAAAGCCATACCATTACTAAGAAATAATAGGTTGATGTATATAGATCAGCTCATTGACTATGAAGCAAATAAAGTAAGAAATTAATATATGCTCCAACTTATCCAAAAAATAGATAAAGGCCTTATCCTAGAATGATTCTTAAATATAAGTAAAATGTTACCTAAAGATCTTCTAAATCAGCTTATAAAATCATGGAAAATAAATTGGATAAAATAGGAGCCAACATATTCTACAGTCTGCTCTAACTGTGACAAGAGATAAAAAATATGGTTACTTAAAAAGAATATCAATTATCAACTAATATAAGGAAAGCTATTATAAGAAGAACCTAAGAAAAAAGCAAAGATTGAATATTACAGGTATCAGAATAGTGAAAATAGATAAGAAAGAAAGCTAATTAAATGCATGAGTTGTCATGAAAATTTTATTCAAGAACAAAGTTGCATCATAAGAGAGATATAGAAGAGATATATATAATATCATATATTAATACAAGAAAAAGTACTAGGATAACTCAGATACTAACAATCCTATATTCCACAATACCGCTGGAAAGAGTAATCAGAAAACAATAGATAGCAATCAAGTATTTGTACAAAGTCTGCAAGGTTCATTCCAGCAGTCCACTTTCCAAGGTACAAAGATGGATTACATAAATATAGAAAGTTATGAAGAAACAATTATTAAAGAGAACATTAAAGAAGAAATATACCAAGATCATCTAATAAAGATATTCTAGCATAATTAAGGATCCAAACAAAAGTTAATCTTCTATTTAGATGGATCACTAATTAATCATAGTAGTGACAATATGAAGATGGATATAGTATGGATTCAAATAAATGATATAGGAAAAGAAAGTAGATTTCAAATAGGAGTAAACAGTTGACCCTCATTAATATGTGCAAAACTAATAGCAATAGTCATAATACTTTTGGTAGTTTCAATAGATAGTTCAATTAAAATCTCTACAGATAGTCAAGCCTGCATCTCAAAGTGGAAAATAGTTGAAAAAGATAACTCAAAAAGAACACATAAAAGATGACTAAAGGATAAATACTGGTTATTATGGATATGAAAAGCAGAGTTGATTAAGAAAAAAGATTTAGATCTGAAGTTTATCAAGATTAAAACATACTCTCAAGACCCTTATAATGATAAAACAGATGTCCTAGTCAAAGATACTCTCAAACTTCTAGTAATAGAGTGAAAAAATCTCATCTTATATAAAATTCTTATAGAAATTAAGTGGCAAAACAAAACTTTAGATGATCCTATAAGACAATTTATTAAGAATATAAATAATAAGACTATAACATATTAGTGAACATTACAAAATAGAGTCATCAAATTCAAAAATAACAAGGTCATATATGGGATCTCGTATGGAAGCGAATGAATAGTTATACATTAAACACATCTTTCAAAGATTTTCAAAGAAAAAACTTCCTTATCAAGCTAACGAATAATGAGCTATTAACATTGAGTAACTGATAATAAGAAGATCAGATTTATATAAGTAGGTGAAATATATTAAATGTGAACTTCAGAAGAAAGAAATAATTAATTACTTGTTAGAATGTTTAGTATACAAGGAATAGATAAAGAAGATATATAATAAAGGTCTTGAAGAAGTTTGAATAAATTTTAGAAAACTCTTACAAGAAAGAAAAAAGGAAGTAGAAGAAAAAAATATTAGATTAATAGTGGATGATAGTGAAGAAATAAGTAAAATAGACAAGTGAATATTCAAGTTAATAGAATAGTTCTCAGCAACTAATCAGGATACATTAAATTTCTTTGCAGGGTTAATAAGAAGCAAACCCATCTTTGAGATGGTGAACCTTAAATTATATAGTAAAAGAATCAGAAAAGAAGTAAGAAGATGGATCAAGAAACTGCAAAGTATGATTTATAATTAGTTTTGGAAGAAAATCTGGAATGCAAGATGTGAAAGGATGATGGAATAGAAAAGATAGCAAGGAATCCAAAAGAAGGACAAAATAAAAAGACATCCTAATCTTTCAGGTAATAAACCATGCTACTGAAAAGGAAAGTTCTGATACTAGAAAAAGAAAGGTTAGAAGATAAAGAACTAAAAGATATCTTATTAAGAGAAGTTAGATTTGGAATGTGATGGTTGAGTTTTGAGTAATATCAGAATTTGAAAGAGTGATCTGCAATAATAACCTGCAGACAATGATATTAAGAGTTAAAAAGGTTTTCATCTAAACTCCTAATAGAACACTAAATTACTCCCAATGTTGCACTTAGAATAGTAATTATAAAGATGAGTAAGCTAGTTAGCATTTTTTAGCTTTAGTGATTCATATTTTATATATAGTTTAATAAAGCACACATAATTAATCTAATAGAAGTTAAAATAATAATAATAATAATAATAATAATTAAGGATTAATAATAAATTATTAATAATCAAGAATTAATAATTAAGAACTAATAATTAATAATTAATAATCAAGAATTATTAACTATAAATATTTAATTAATTTTTAATATCTAATACTATATATTAAATATTTTAAAAATATTTAAAAAGAAATATAAAAAAGAATACTAAAAATTATATATTTAAAAAAAGTCACTGAAAATTTTTAATTAATATTTTTAATATTTTCTAAAATAATTATCCATATACTGTATATACTATTTACAAAATTTATTTCAAATCTTAAATTAATAATATTTTTATTATTTTTTAAAATATTTTACTAATTTTTTATAAAAATATATGCTGAATTCTGCTGATCTTCTGACTATACACAAAAAAGATATTCGCAAGAAGTTTTATACTTCTTTGCTAATAAAGTCTTTACACTTTTATTAAAACAACTTGAAACTTGTTTTTATATATCTCCTTTACCCTTCCTTACTTGTTTATAAACTCCTTTGAACAAAAACTTGAGCTTCTAGTGACCTGAAAAGACTCAAATATACACTTCCTCTACTAAGGACAAGAAGATTCTAGGAAGTAAAAGGACTGACAAGTGAAGTGTCACCTTACAGAGCTAGAAGCGACAAGAAATAGAAGCTTTGTTGGCAGGGAAAGGCTTATTTTCCACCTTCTCACATACTGTCTTGTACCTTCTTAAAGTATCTATCATTTTTCATAGTTTTCTTGAGGAATTTTGCCTACCTCAGTTTGACCCTGAATTTCTGATAATACAATGTCACCTGGCATCTGATTGGTTGACATGAAACACATTAATAACTGAATGTAAACAAGCTCCTATTGGTCACTTCACATGTTCCAATGACATCATTGGTGATAAAAAGAGTTAATTGGTACCCTGTGTCCACACCACTCCTCCAATTGAGTTAACCTACAGATCAAGTATCATGAGACCAATAAGATATGAGCAACAAGTCCCCAGGTGGTAAAAAAGCTGCTATTCATTTAAGCTGAGATCTTTCTCTTCTATCATTCCGGTCGGGTAAAGTTCAAGACCAAGATCTTCTTTTTATCCTGATAAGACAATAAGACTGAACGGTCTCTAGTCCATGCTAAGCTCCAACTCTTTGGTTATAGTTGAGAATGCATTTTCCCAAAAGTTGTTGAAGGATATCGCAATCGACGAAGATCCTCACCACTTTGCAAACCCTCCCACTATTACAAGGCAAAAGGATTATTAGAGAATCTGGCCTTTTGGATAATAGAAGATATATATCAGTAAAATTCCTTTAATTAGGCATGGCTGCTGGAAGGTATCATACTGAAACAACATGATCTAGTCCCTACTAAGTCACATAAGAACCTGGGATCCATTATAAGTTATCTGTCTACTGCAGGTGGATAAAAAATCACTGCCTAAAGAAGGTTGGGACTAAGTGTGTCCTGGAAGTAAAGGCTCCCATTAGGCGATAAGTCTCCTCAGACGGTATATAAGAAGAAAATCAAGATTAAGAATGGATAAGTTCCTCAGACGATTAGAAAAAGAAAGGATATCCCAATTAGGCATTTCTTATTGAGAAGAGATCTTGAGAAACAGGTCTTTGGAGGAAGCTAGAAATATTTTTTCAATTTTTTACTCTTTCATTTTCTTGTGGTCTGCTTAAACATTTTTAGATATTCCCCCTTCCCTTTTTTCAATTCATTCTTTTATAGTTTTCTATATTCCAGTGGCTTGGTATGACATACGGCAATAACAACCTGTTGGCAATAATACAATGAACTAGGAGAGTTTTCACCCAAAGACATTGCGAAGTGAAATATTATTCCAAAGGCCGAACTTAAAGGCTTTTATACTTACAATGAGTTAGTTAAATTAGAATAATAGTTTGGCTGTAGTATGTATCATACTGCTCAAATAAAAATGTACTTTTGTCTTCATTTGATTAATAAACTAATAATCTAGCCTGGCTATGGGTACTCAAAAAAAAAAAATTAATTGAGGCTTACTGATCAATTAGATATTTAAAGAAAAAATTCAATATAGAATCATAATAATATACAATTTGGTAAATAAAACTAAGAAACAGAATAGAGCCAAACTTAATCACTGATTTAAATTTAAAATAAGTAAAGCAAAGAGCAAGAACATATTAATTATAGTAAGGGTGATCTAAATAAAACAGCAGATCATCAACTAGATCACACCTTGGAGAAGTACAGAGTAATCAAATCTAGCTATATTATTGATACTTTACTAATATTTAAGTTAATAGATATATATAAACAGTACTATCCATCTAAAAAAAGTAATACATATAACTAACTGAAATCAAGATGCAGAAATAGATTGGACTATATTTGAATATCCAATTTACTAACCCCTTACATTATTAACATAGAATATACAGTAGTAAAAACTATTATTAATAGTGATCATAAAATAGTGACATTGCTTTTTAACTTACTACATATCTTATAGTCAAAATTGATAAATAGGAAGAATAACAAATAAAACAAAATTGAATTTATTAACTCTATTATCAAGTAATAGACCAAATTTACAGAGAGAATAGATAATTTAGCAAGCAACATTATAAAATCCAATCATAAAATAGTAGAAGAAATGTGAAAACAAATAAAGGAATTGATGCTATTAGTAATAAAAGGTATACTCAGAAAAAGATATCAAAGAAAAAACATTAAAACCATTTATAAGTCAAAATATAAGAGACTTATGCATAAATAGTTCAGAATCAGCAAGATATATAGAAGATGTCAGACATAGCTCATAAATCTAGGGTTATATTAACAAATGGAAGAAGTATTGGATAAAGAATATAGTTAAAAAAATTAATTCATTATTATCTTTTCTAACAGATCTATCTCTTATCTAAAAAGATATAATATTCAATAGAAGAGAAATAAATAGCTACTAGAAACCAAAGAGATTTGAAACATAAAAAATACTATAGCAAAGATTTAAATAGCAAAAGAAAAAGGAAGAACAATCCAAAAATATATTGAGTTTATATACAATAATCTAGAGAAGAACCTTAAAAAAATGATAAATAGTATCTTAAAAAGACAATTGAGAGTTATAAACACTCAAAAACTAGTAGAACACATAAGAAAAAATGGGATTAAAATTATAACAAGTCTAGAAATGATTAAAAGCAAGATTATAAACTATTTTCAGTAATATATAAGATCAAGACAAACCCTAGAGAGAAAAAACATTCACATTAGAAAGAATAATATAGAAAAAAATCAAATATCTAGAAAAAATAATTTACAAAATACTGAATTAAATTTGAACAGCTAAAATAAAAAAGACAATACAAAGAAAAAAGATAGTGAGTGCTTCAAAACCATCAGAAATACCATACAGTGTACTCAAGAATTTGAGAAAAGAAGGACTGTAGATTCTGAAGATCCTCTTTAACAAAATTTCAATTACAAATAAAATTCTAAAGGACTGGAAAGAAGAAATATATACTTGATCCCAAACTTAAGGACTATTAGGGATATCAATATAACTTGATCTATTACTCTACTAAAAACAACCAGAAAGGTATTCATGAGCATTATAATAGTAAGAATTATAGGAATAAATACAAAACAATAAATACTTTGTGAGAATAACTGAATAGAACTATCTGGAAAAAGTATATAGAAGTCAATTCACATTTTAAACAATATTATAAAAGAAGTCAGAGAATACAAGAAAAAACTGTAAATTTTTAGTCAAGATATTAGCAAGATATAAGATTCTATTAACAGACACATACTGATCTAAACTCTTAAAAGAATATACTTATTAGAATATATTATCAAAATTTTAGATAATATATTAGAAGATAGAAGTGACTAGATAATAACAATATATAGTCTTACCAAAGAATACCTTATTTATAATGAAATTGATCAAAAGGACACTATTTTTCCATTGCTATGAAGAATCTTTTATGGCCTCTTATTACAAGAAATTGAGGACAAGCACATATGCTATAAAATAGAAATCAAAGTTATCCTAAATATAACATCACTAAGTTCAAAAAAATAATTAGTAAAATAAGTAGGATAATCAATATTACAGTAACTGTGTATATAGATGATACAATCTAATTTGCAAGTATTTAGATCAACATGCAAGCTATAATAGATAAAGTATCAAAGTTCCTTAGAATAAATAACATTCAAATCAACAATGAAAAATTATCTTTAATCTACATCAACATAAGCAAGGAAGATAAAGAAGCTAGTATTTACTTAAATGAGGAATGAATATATCTATTATAATACAACAAGACTATAAGAATTCTCAGTCTATAAATATCAGAGGATGAGAAAAAAGCTTGTCAAAAGAATATCTTTAAAGAAAAAATCAATACTATTATTAAAATTTTAGCATAAAAGAAAGTTACAGATAAATAAGTACAATATATTATAAACTATATCCTTTTCTTAATGATAAAGTATCTACTGAATGACTTAATACTATCAGATAAAAAAAGAGTATGATAGAATAAGTAGCAAAATAAATAAAATGTTTAAACACAAAGTTGGCTTATCTTCAACAACTTCAAATTGTATCATTTATATAGACTTTGAATATAAACTCTTCAATCTATAGAATAGACAAATCTTTATATATTGAAAGAACTTTTTTTATAAACTAAATAGTTACAATTTAAATAGATTTATCACACAAATCAGACTCCAGTATCTTCAGAATAAATACTAGTCTCATATATCAATTTTAATAAACAAGCTCTTATTCTAAATAAAGAAAAAAAAAACCTGATAAATGAAATTCTAAATATGTTCAAGCTACAAGAAATTACATTTATTCTATATAACATACATGAATAGGAAGACCTATCAAGAATAAGGACAAGCCAATCAGAGAAATAGTTCTAGAAGAATGATATAATAAATATAAAAACTTCTTCAAATACTGTATAAAGGAATCTTATTCCAGAACCAACTACTCAATAATAATAAAATAAGATTTCATATATAGTAGTAAGTGAGAAAAAATTAGATAAATAAAGTAGAACTCTATTATAGATAGAAATCTGAAAAAGATATGGGTCAGTTAAAGATGGGTTTCTAAAGGAGAAGGTAAGAACAAAAGTCAAATGTTCCATACTAAGAAATATTAAAATTTTTAAAATAATAACTATTAAAAAACTATTTATAGTTATTTTCTATTATCCAAATCATTGACTTATAGTATTTTCTAACTTTTGTTTCTATTAAAATAAAGAGTTATAAATTTTGTCTCTCAAAAAAGAACATAAGTAATCTTCAAAATTTTATATGTTAAATACAGTATTTTAGAGATCCATCATTAGGGTCAGCACAGGCAATATACATGTATAAAATAGTAAAGAAATAGTTCCTCCAAGAATCCATAACAATAATAACAGTTCAAATATCAACAACTTTTATTTCAATACATTAGCACTTTTCTCTTAATAACAATAAACAATTAAGTAATTAATAATAAAAAAGATGGTTCAATAGTAATTACAAAAAAAAGAAAAAAGTACTAGATAGTTAATTTATTATTATCAACTATATGATTAGTAATAACTAGACATTCTTAATATTCAAGTACAAAGGTTGTCTTTTTAACAATTCAAAGCTCAGAAGCAAGTATTAAAATCAAAAATAGTATATAATAACTCAATTCTTAGTATGTTAATAAATATTAAAGTCAAAAAAGTATTATAGATTTTCTCTCTAAATAACAAGAAATAGCTACAAAGCAATCTCTAACAAATAAATTATAGTTCTTCTTCAAGGTATAGAGCTTACTCTAAGGGAGATAAATATACAAACATTATTTTTATTCATACTAGTAATATATTAAGATATAAATTTAGTTATGAAGAATCTAATTCAAAAAAAGCTCAAGGCCTTAGCAAAAATAATCCAAAAATTACAAAAATTTATCCAAAAGGTTGTATAACTTATTTATAAGATATTATATAAATAGTAGAATGAGAATTAGATAAATAATTTAAATTGAAACAGATATAGAAGTTATCACTTTTCAAGTAAAAACCCAGGATATCCTATCATCTATAAGAACAGAGTTGACAGTAATTCTCATAGCAATTAGTATAATAAATGCAAATAAAAAAATAAATATTATTATAGACAGTCAAAGTTTTATTAATACAATTAATAAAGCAAGCAATAGGAATACAATTAGAGAAAAAAAGTTCAAGAATCCAAATAGGAATCTAGTTAGAATGATACATGAAATAATATTAGCATAAAATATAATAGTAAAGTGGATCAAGATTAAAAGTCACTTAGAAAATCAAGAAAATGAGTTGCAGATAAGTTGACAATAACTATATTAATTGATAAATATAAGAACATAATAAAAATTCAAGAGTTATATATCACCAATAGTAGGACAGTACTAAGATGAATCAGTCCTTTATAAATTTTTTATTTAAGATATTGAAAAAAACTTTCCTCAAAACAAAGCAAGCAAGTAAATAGAGAATCTTGAGATAAAACCAGAACTAGCTCATAAATCAAAAAACAAAAGTAATAAATTAGAGCATGACTATATAAACATTGATACTATTCAAAATTATATTTCTCTAGATTAATCAAAATGACTGCAGGAATAGAACCTTTTATTAAAAGATATGGTTAAACAAACATTTTACTCTTGCAAATATGAATATAAGAAAGTCATATTCATATAATAACCCAAATGTATAATATGCAAAAAAAGCAAGAAAAAAAATAGTTACCTTTTTATTTATAAATCAAATAGAACAAGGCTAATAGAAAAATATACACATTTCTTTATTAAAAAATATGCAGTTAAAACAAATAGTAATAAACAGACCAAAGTTATAAAAAATAGGTTAAAGTGTTTCTTTTAATCAATAATAATAATAGAAAAACATATGAATCAAATACAGTAGAATACAATGTCATTATTAGAAGAGTTATTATTTACAAGATGAGACAAATATCAAAGAAAATTATTGGGGATAAGAAGATAATCAAAATGATAATAAATATAACCACAATATGATTCTTATAAGAGAAAAAAAAATCCAAAAACTAAGATATAAATCGGTGATTAAATATGATAAATTCTAGTAAATCTTCAAAAAAATTAAGAGGAAAAAAACAAAAAACCATAAGAAAAAATTCAATAAGAAAACATTACAAAGAAACAGAAATCCCTTGAATAATCACAAATATCTTTATATAAATTTAATTAATCAAAGTATGAAAAATATTTTACAAAACAAGTACTTCACAATCTACTTTTTTTTTGTAAGTATCAATATTAATGAAATTATAATATACTAACATTCACTCTTGAATAAATTGTAACAAGTTACAAAATTTATTTAAATACTAAGTTATTATTTTTATTTTATTATAAATTTATTTTCTCACAATTAAATTTATATACAATATATAAGAAGGTATTAATGATTAAATAAAAACTATATGACATGACTTCACTAGCTAAAAAAAAAAATTTTTTTTAAAAAAATATTGTAATTTATTATTTTATTAAAGTTTAAATAAAAATTCTTTCAATTACTAATATTAAATAATTACTATAAATTATTATATAAGGTCTTGATAGAACTTAAAATTCAATTACTTTTATAATATATTTTATTTTTTTTTGTCATTATAATTTTTAAATTTTTGTTTTCTAAGTTTTTTTTTTTTGATAATAATTCTTTTTTTGTTAATAATATAGTTTTTAATTGAATAACTATAAACTTTATTATACTTTGTATTCTATATTATTAAACTTAATTGCAAACTCTTTTTTGTATCTTTATTGTTTATCTTTTTACTTTTTTTTCTATTTACTTTTTATAATATTTTAGCTTTACTATTTTTAAAATAAAATTACTTTTTATAATACTAGTACAAAAACTTAAAGTATTTTAGTTAGTTGTTAAAATTTATTTGACTAGTTTAAAAATTTACTTATTAAGCTTTTTTAGTTTGTTTTTAATTATTAATAATCAATTTAAAGTTTTTTTTTTTGCTTTTTTTTTTTTTTTTTTGTAAAAACTTTAAAATTTTAGAGAATTCTACCTAATTTTTTTTTATATTTCCTATTAATTGATTCATATAGGCCAAATATTTTAGCAAATATTTTATTATTTTATTTTGTTAATTATATATAATACATATTATTTATTCATATAGATTGAAATTTTTATAGTCTACTTACTTAGAGTTAATAATTTATTATTAATCAGATTAATAAAAAAGTCTTTTTATTAAGATATTTTGAATAATGTATTTTATATATATTCATTTATTATTTTATCTTATACTAGATTAATATGGAAACTTATTGTTTTAAAATTTGATAACTATATTTTTTCTTTATTCTGTTTTGTTATATCTATTAATAGATATTATTTTATTGTTTATTTTTTAATAAATTACCTAATATAATTATTTAAAGTTATATATTATTACTCAATTTCTATATATGGGTAGTTATTTTTGAAAATGACAAAAATATTATTTAAAAAATTTCTATTGACCTTTTTTATTTAAAATAATTTAGATTTTTTTTTTATTCTGAATTAAAATACTTATAACTCTATCAATATGTAATTAAATTTAATATAAAAGTATTTGTTTTAAAGTTTATGTCTTAAGCTATCATTAAAAAAAAAGATTGGTTAAATCTGATTACTCAATAATGAGAGAATAGTATATATAAATTAAACTCCATTTTTAGAATTTGACTATTTTCACAAGTTTAATTTTTTTTAAAAAATTAAAATATTTATATTTCCGTCAATATATAATTATATTTAATATAAGGGTATTTGTTTTAAAACTTATATATTAAGCTATTATTTAAAAAAAGATTGTTTAAATCTGATCACTCAATAATGAGAAATAGTACAAATAAATTAGATTCTATTTTTAGAATTTAACTATTTTCATGAGTTTAATTTTTTTTAAAAAATTAATATACTTATATTTCTGTCAATAAATAATTATATTTAATATAAAAATATTTGTTTTAAAGTTTATGTTCTAAGCTATAATTAAAAAAAAAAATTGTTTAAATCTGATTACTCGATAATGAGAAAATAGTATAAATAAATTAAACTCCATTTTTAGAATTTGACTATTTTCGTAAGTTTAATTTTTTTTAAAAAATTAAATCACTTATATTTCCATTTATATATAATTATATTTAATATAAAAGTATTTGTTTTAAAGCTTATATCTTAAACTATTATTTAAAAAAAAGATTGTTTAAATCTGATTACTCAATAATGAGAAAATAGTATAAATAAATTAGACTCCATTTTTAGAA
>CAJVPT010002194.1:0-18395 GCA_910592055.1 Acaulospora colombiana | reverse complement strand
ACATCTGGAGGAAAGCAAAAGAAAAGATCAATTGTGATATTAGTAAAGAAGTCAAAGACAAGAAGGAAGTCCACACCACAACTGATAACTGGACAAGTAAATGGTTAAATGAAATCCAGCAATCTAATAGAAGTCTCTTTAACACCATCTGTGGATATATGGAAGAGAATAAAACCACATCCTTGAAGAACTACCTCAAAAAGCAATTCAAAATTTCCCCGACATCCATACAGAGCATAATTGATAAGCTGTGTCACAAGATGAGAAAAGACTTTAAGGAGGATATTTGGAACAGCCATTGTGCCAAGATAATAGAGTGGGAAAAGAAGCAGAATGTTACCAAAGAGGACAAAAAAACCAGAAGACCCAGACACAAATCTAGAATACTGGGTATGTAAGAATAGGAAGAACCTATATCCTCAGAAGACCAGGAGCAAGAGGTTGTCAAAAGGAAGGAGGAAAAGACATATACAGAGATTATTAAGGATTGGATGTGTCATGGAATCAAATGGTTCAGTTTTTAACTGTAGGCAAAATTTAGAATAATTTACAGTAATGACCTGTAGGCAATTATTTAATTGACTAGAGGATTTATCCAAGCCAATTAAGGAGCAAAATATCATTCCTTAAGTTGCATCTAGAGAAATAGTTTTTTCAACAATGGGTGAGTTGGTATGTGAAAGTCAAAATATCCTGTAAATATCCTTGTATATATACAATAAAGATATGCCATGCTAACCTGACTGCAGGTTAAAAAAAAAAAAATAATAATAAGATATAATATTTAATACATGTATTCGAGTAATGCCATTTTCTTTCCATTACTCAAAGATTTCTTCGAAGTATTATTATTGTTATCATTATTATTATTCCCCTTCCTTCTTTGTAAATTTTTCAACATTTTTCCCATCATGTCTATGTCAGAACCTTTCCCTTTGAGTTTTTCCAACAGCTCTTTTAGCTCATTCAACTCTGTCTCACCCATCTGTACTTCAATCATTATATTTTTATACAGTTATTTTATTCTTGCGGTTTCTCTCACCATTTGTCTCTGCTCTACTTGTTGCTTTCATTTTTCCTTCATTGCCAATGCTTCTGTGTAATGCATTATGCTTCTTCCCCAATGCTTCTTCGATTGATTATTTTTTGTATCTTCTCGTACCTTTCCTTTTTTTCTCGTTTTTTCTGTACCCAATTACACTGCACGAAAGTCAGTACAATACCTGCAATTAATATAGCAATGCCTAAAAATAAAGAAATCTCGCTGATAGTATCCAAGAATATTCCATCCTTGGGTAAGCCAGTACTCGTGACAGTAGTAATAGTAAAGAGTATGGTAATTACTTCTGAAGGTGTTACGGTGGTGATGGATGTAATGAGTTTCGTGAATATTTCTGTGGTCATGGGTACCTGGAGTGTTACAATGCTCATAATCCATTGAGAACGACTCTCCCTGTCCTAGTGCTTGCCAAAACACTTTGTTCGACGTTTCTTCGTGTATTACATCTTACTATGGCAGTTGTAAGGATGATAAATCTGATAGATGAAATTATTGCTGCAATTATTATTATAGTGATTGCCTGTTATCCTGTTTAGTTCAAGGATGTGTCTCCTTTTGATGTTGTTACATTGGTGTAGTTCATCTAATGTTGATTTCCTCAAACTTGTCTTGGTATTCTTGGCACTTTCTTCGATAATTCAGTTGCTCTCTTAGGATCAATATGCCCACTATGAATGCACGCAAGTTATTATTGTGATAGTTACGGCATCCGCGATAAATTGTTCAAGCTTGTCGAGAATATCCTCTATCTGTTGCTGATGTATACTGGTGAAATCCCCTGTATGCATATATTTATTATTAGTTTTCCATCAGGTCTAATAGGTTAGTTCCTTGGAATTGTAGTAGTGGGTTCTGCAATCCTTCTCCGTTTAAACCGCTACTCAGATAATTAGCAAGTGATTCAAGTACCTGTGTCTGGTTCTGTGCCTGTCTCCTTAGTTTGTTATATTTTCTTATTTTGACACAGTAGATGATGATGATGAAAAAATGCCTATGAGTGTGGTGATTAGAATATCTTCAATATTTTGTAGGATGCTCACGCCTCCTCCGTTGGTGGTAACAGTTTCTACAATAGATGTGGTGATGGCATTTGCAATGATATTGGTGATAAGTTGAGTAGTTTTTTGTAAAAGTGTTTTTGTGATTATCGGTACGGTTACTAATGTTTCCATAGGAGTGATTTCCTATTTACTAAAGTTTCCTAGCTTCGCTGAGATCCTTTTTATACATGTGGGTATCTTCTTCTGTCCATTGTCTGCTTAGTACTTTTTTGTTATAGATCTTCTTCGTGTTTTTGCCATTATGTCTCATTTTAGTCCAGTTTTTTTGGCTTATCATACTGTTTATGCTGTTAGTATTGTTCCCCCTATTATCCTTTTTGTTTATACTTCTTTGTTTATCCGTATTTCCCTTTTTTTGTTTAATCTCACTGATTTTTTCCTTATACCAACTCAATGTGTCTGCGATAGTGTTCTCTTTTCCTTTTATGTGTTTAACGGTTAATCCGAGTTCCACAACTTTATAGTATAGGAACAACATATTTTTTTCAATTGATGCATCACTCGTCTTATTTAACGTGTCCACGAGTGCTTTATTATTGCAATAAACTATTATCATTCCTGATTAATACAATCGTAAGAATTCAGTATTTTCTTTTATTGTCTTTTGTATTGCATACAATTCCTTTCTGATTATGTTCTATTTTTTCTCACTTTCTGTAAACATTTTTCTGTAATATGTTATTATACCATGATCCTGTTTAATCACTCCCCCTATTCCATAATTACTTGCATCAGTGTAGATTTCCACAGGTTTATTCCAGTCCAGATCTACTAAGGTTGAGTGATCTGTGATCAGCTTTTTCACAGTTTCAAAGGCTGACCTTGCCTTAGCATCATCAATTGATTTTTTGACTTCCTTTTGAATGTTTCATTTTTTGTCTAGAGTTTTTTTCCATTACTTCTTGTATAGGTGCTAACAATTCTTGTGTTATGGGTATAAATTGTCTTATGTATACTAAGATTCCCAGGAATTTTTCCATATTTTCTCCATACTCCCAATTGTGTATTATCTTCACCCATTTTTCTGAAACTTTTCATTTTCTGTGTGTGATCCTCCATCTCAAAAATTCCACTTCTTCTTGTTCAAACACACACTTTGATAATTTTAGCTTCAATTCGGCTTCTCCTAGTAATATCATAACTTCTTTAGTTCTTTCTAGTAATTCTTCCTTTGTGCTTGCTCCAATTATGATATTATCGATGTATACTATGGCCCATTCTTGTAATAAAGGCTTGTTAATTATTCTTTGTATAGTTTTTTGGTAATATGCTGGTATGTTTTTCAATCCAAAGAACATTCTTTTTGGTTGATATGTTCCCATATCTAGTACTCCATATGCTAGGTAGTGTCTGTACCTTTCTGGTACTTCTATGTGGTAATATCCTGATAGGCAATCTAAAGCTATAAAATATTTGAACTTTAGCATCTTAACACATGCGTCATTAATTTTTGGGAATACCATTTGCTCTGTTTTTGTTCTATTGTTCAGTTCCCTGTAGTATTGTACAATTCTCCATTCACTTATCCCTGTGATTTTATCTATCTTCTTGGATACAGCTGTACATGCTGCCTGCCATTCTGAATGTCTTACTTCTTTTATAATACTCTGTGTCAATAATTCCTTTATTTGTTTTCTTATTTCTTCTGTGGCTTCAGCACTTTTCTGGAAAGGTTGTGTATAATATGGTTCAGCTCCCTCTTTTAATTTTATTGTAAAGTATGCTTCCCTTATCTTACCTACTTCTGCTATTGTTTGTCCAAAGTAATTTCTGTATTTTATTATCAATTTCTCATATGTTTCTGGTATATTCAATGATTTAATAATGTCTAATAATTCCTGATTTATCTTTTCTCTTAAAGGTTCTTTTAACCATTTGTTATTGACTTTCTTTGAGGTATTCTTACTAGTTAATGGTTTTTCTTGAATTTCTTTATTGGCATCATTTATTCTATGTATTTTATTTTATTCCATCCTTTTTCTCTGGCAACTGCTCCAAGCTCTCTTCCAATAAAATTTATTTCCATTTTTCTCCTATCTTGTTTTTCTCTATATCTAATATATTGTTTATATTCTTCTCTTAATTTCCATTCTTTTTCAATCTCTGACTCCTGTGGTATTTCCTGTAATGCATTTATCTCAGTGATTTCAGTAATTTTTTTCAATATTTTTTTGCTTAATTGTTTTATAATTTTCTATTCCATTTCTCTATATTCATCACACATCTCTTCATAACTTCTTCCAAACTTTATTTTGTGGTTTTCCAGTAGTAAGTCTTCAAAGGTTTTAAAATCAATTTTCTTATATTTCTTGAAGATTTTGTTACTTCCCTTTATCTTTACAAGATAGAATTTTATTATATCTGTTTCTATTTCATTGGTTCCAACAAATTTATTTTCATATATTTTAGTTGTTCTATATTCTATCCTAATTATTTCTTTTATTGTCTATTTTTCTTCTTTTCTTTTCATCAATTTTTTCCATCCTGTGACTATTCCAAGGTCCCCTTGTTTCTTTATCTATACTCCATTGTCATCATAAGCTATTGTCACAATTATTGTATCTTTATGTATTTTCTCAGGTTGTCTTTTAATATATTGTTCAGATGGTCTGAATCTTTCGAATTCAAATTCTTCTGGTCCTTTTTCTTCAAACTCAACTTGTTTTTATATTTTAGGTGATTCTTCATAATGTTGTTCTGGTATTTGTCTTTCAATCTTTTCCTGTTTTTCTTCTTTTGTGATTTGTCTTTTCCAATACTCTGCTGCTGCTACTCTTGCAGAATCTTTATCCATTTATATGACTTTATCTAAATATTTTTTCATTTCCCTTATTCCTGTTCCAAATTTATTCCATAATTCAGTTTTCAATTTTTCTTGAGCATTGGTGTATTGTTGTTTGAAATATTCTTTTTCTGCATAGTCATCTGCTGGACCTATTACCATTTGGCCTTCTTCACTAATTTTATCACTATCATAATCAGGTATTCCTTTCCACCATTTTTTAAGATTTCCAAAAATATTAATCTCATTAGTTATTAGTTTTTTAACATACTCTATTTCCTTTTCATTATCTTCTTTTGGTTCCTCCAATATTACATCTATTCCTGTTCTCATTATTTCTTTTGTAACTATATCTGATAATCTGCTGTTAAAAATACTAGCATAATTATCTATTCTATCTCCAACTTTTACTTTTGAGGGTATTCTATTTAAATGTATCAATTTAATTTTATTCTTGTATATTTTGATTTCTTTCATTATTTGTAGTATATTGTTACCTCCTGCATGGTAATATTCAGTATCTATATATATGTAAACATCATTTTCACTTGCTACGTACCATTTATAGAGTTCTTTTATTCTTGTTCCAAAATGTCCTGTATTTGCTGAATTTTCTAGTAATATTTTTATTTTTCCTGACAATCTTCTGTCTTTTATTTCTTGTGTTAAATTTGTTAGGTTTCTTCTAAATCCTAATAATGTTTGTATGTTTGGATACATTTTTGTACTCTGTGATCCACAGTGTATTACTATTCTCTTTGCTTTCATTCTAGCTGCTTCTAAAATTTCTTCCATTAATTCTTTAAATTTTTCTTCCATATTTATATTGGATATTATTAAATTCATTGATGCATGTACATAAAAATCTTTTCCTGAACCATGTTCTCCTGTTATGATTTCTTTTTTAATTATATTCCCTTTATCATCCTTTTTATGACCATATTATTTTAAGAATACTTGTTCTATGTCTTGCCCCTTTTCCAATTTTTCTCCTTTTGTAACACAAATTCCAATTCTTGAAATTTTCTTCTCATGTAATTTATTAATATACAAGTTGGATTCCATTGTGATTATGCTGTCATTTTTTCCACAATTTATTATTTGTTCTCCAATGTTTATTGTAAATTTTTCTTTTACTATTGTAGGTAGTCCAATTATCATTTCCTGAGATAATTCTTTTATTATCTTGAATATGATTTTTGTTTCATACTGTTCTTTCCCTAATTTTACTGGTATCATAACTTCTCCTATGATTGCTACATGGGCTCCTTTTTTGTTTATTACACATTGGCCAACAGCCTTATTAAATTTTAATCCTGCTTCTTTAACAGTTTTTTCTAATATTACATTAACCATTGATCCTGTGTCCACCAATGCACTAATCTTCCTAGTGCTATTCATATCTTCAAATTCTACTCTTATTCTAGATAATTTTTCTTCAGGTTCTTCATCACTGTCACTGTAGTCTAATGCTGATATTCCAAGTTCTGTTGAATAGTCAGGGTGTGAGTATGCTGTCAGTTTTATATTTCTTGGTTCAATACTTCTATGATAACCAGGGTTATTTATGTGAACACTTCCCCTTTTGAAGTAAACAATAGCTCCCAAACCTATTAATGTTTTATTCCCTATTATTATATAGTGGATGCATTCAGAACTGAACTGCCTATTGTTTCTATCTATAATATATAGTGTATTTATTTTTAATGTGACATTATCAAATTCAATTCTAATTTGCCCATGCACATTCTTTACCTTCCTTGTATGTGGTATGGAAATTTTACGTATTTCTTCCAATTCAGATATTTGTGTTCTTGGTATTGTATTTATATTCAGCCCCATCAGAGATGCTGTTTCTCTAGTCTAAATTATGTTATAGTTCTGTTCTGAGCTGAAATATATTGATATATCTTAATTTCAATTTACTCTACCAATCAATGTTAAAGATGTATTAGGCATTTCTGGGTTATACATTTTAATAACATTTTCTTCATCAATGTCACTATCTGATTCGGACTCTTCTTCACTAATTTCTGATTCTGATTCATTCTCATTGGAACTTTTACTTCTACTATGACTTCTTCTAGGTGTTCCAGACCTGCTCCGACTATTCTTCAATGGTATTCGCACTTCTGGTTAGTTTCTGGGTATGTCTTCTTGTCTGACATGTAGTCCCCCTCTCATGTATTTATCCCGTCCCCGATTCCCCCTTCCTCTTGGGTTCCCTTGGGTATTTCTAGGTCTACTAGGGCTTCCCTGATTGTCTGATTCCTCATCACTTTCTTGCCTTCTGTGGGTGGTTTTCCCTCTTTTTCCATAAGTAGTTTTCCCTTTTCCATCAATCCTGTATCCTCTTATTATTGCCATTTATTTTCATAACAGTATGTAGTTAAAATATGATCCTTTAATATATTCAAATAAGTTATACAGGTATCAACTTTGTTAAAATATCTTTATATCGTTTACTCCTAAATTGTTGGGTAAATATCAAGGATATTTATACTAATTACTTGGTACAATATATTATATGATTTCACTTATTTCCACGGTTCCCTCCATAACCGTTTCTTCAGTTACTGTCCTTTCTGAATCCTCCATTATCTCATCTGTATCCATTACTCTTTGTTGGAGTTCCACGATTATACCGTTTTTGATTCAATTTCTTCTCTTAGCCTGAATACTTCTGTCATCATGTAATATAATTCTCTTCCCATGTTTAATAATTTCATAGTCAAATTTCTGAATACTTTATATTTTTCTTCATTAATTTCTTGTTCGAATTTCACCCACCTTTTTCTTCCTTATTCGAGTGTATCGTTTCTTTCAAAATTGGGAATTTTTTCTTTCAGACTTTCATAATTCTCGATGAACTCCTTAGTTCTGTCATTTGTCATTTTTGCGATAATTTCATAAAGTTTTCTGGTCTGTTCATTTAATCTTCCAATTTCCCTTTCCTTTTCCTTAATTTCTCCCGATTGGTGTGTCAACATTTTAAATATTCGATTATTTTCCTCACTTTTTTCGTTAAAGAATTCCATAATTCTCTTATTTTCTTCAACCAATAATAAGTTACTTGCATGTATTTCTGCCATCCTCGATTCCTGGGTTACCATTATTATTTCTAATTCGTAAACTCTCTTCTGTAAGCTTTCGATATTTTTGTACCCTAGTTCAGTAAGTCTTGTTTTTCGATATTCTTCCGCTGTTTGCATTACAATATCATGTTGTGTAATGGTTAGTTTTGGGGTCTCAGGTGTTTCTGTTATATTACCTTCACTAACATCCTTCAATTTGTTTCCATTGTTTTCTAATTGAGACATCTGGATCATAATCTTTGCAACATCTCTGTTCTTCTGATCTTCTTCGAATATTCTTAACTCTTCCAGTTCTTGACATATTGTTTCTTCAATGATTCCTTCATCTTCCCAGACTTTTCTATATGTTTCTTCATCAATTTGCAGTAATCTGCTCTCACTTGGTATTTCCCTTGTTAGAATTTTGGTTACTTCGTGGATTTCTTTATATTCTTCTCGAGTGATTTTTTCCACAGGTATATCCATTACTTCTGGTAAATTTGATGGCATTTCTGTTTCTTGCTTGATGATTAAACTTTCTAATTGCCTCATTTCGTGATTCCAATTTTCTTCCAATTCGTATTGGTCTTTGGCTTGTTGTAATTCTGCAATTTGTTTCATAACTATTTCGTTATGTCCTTCTGTATACGTACATTCATCCACAAATATATTCCATCCAGTTACTGACATGTCGCACCATCTGCACAGTATATGTGTGTGATGGTCTTCTGACCTATATCCTGTAGCCCAGCATTTTGTTCCAGCGTTACAGTATCCATTTTGGACCATTACCTTCCATTTTTCGCTGTCAGGTAACTTGCTTCGATATGTTTTTATCTCCATATTTGTTTTTTACAAGGGTCACACATTCCAATCTCATTTCCTGTTAGTTCTTTCCTACAGGCAGTACATTTCAGGTTTCTCTTGATTTTCTGGATGTACTTCGTATTCATGGGTTTCTTTACCCGAGTGATTTTCTGTTTCCTTTCTTTGTACGAGAATTTATTCAATCCTTGTTTCTACCGTTGATATCTCCTACAGTGTTTTCGTATATGTCCTTCCCTATGACAAAAATAACAACTATCTTCTTCCAGATCTGGACTGCTTTCTTTGGAACTCGATGAGGTTATCTCTGTATCTTTGAAGCGTTTCTATAAGTTCCTGTGTGCCTTTCGTTCTTGGTTTCGAATTGATTTCTTGTATGGCATTCACTGTTTTTGCACTGATTTTTGCTGCAACGGCTGTTGCATAATTGTCTGGTCTGTTCCATAATTGATCACCTCTACCCAGGTCAAAGTTTTTCTTTTCTCTATCTCTCCAGTCTTGTCGTTATGGTGTTGTTCTTCTACTATTTCCTCTGTTATTTCCTCTATTACCATTACTTTCCCATCTTCCTCGATTAGGTCTATTTTGGCCATGATTTCTTCGCGGTGAAAGTTTTTTAACAGTTTCCAATTTCTTTTTGATATTCCTCTCTTCTGTGCTTCTGCTTGTAGTCTCCTCTTGTTTAACATTCATAATTTGTCACTTCCTCTCTTTTATTTTCTTTTGGATCTGTGGTGAAGTTCTCAGAGTTGAAGAATTCTTCGAATTGAATATATTCAGTGTTTTCTTCTGGATAGTCGACGGATATCCAGGGTTCCTCTTCATTTATTGTAGTGTAATCTTGATCTATTCGTTAATCGAAAGGTAATTTCTTTCTGTTATCTTATTTTAATGTATTCTTTTTGTCTTAATTTTTTGGTGGTTAGAATCTTAGTCTTTTTATGCATTTTTCAGAAAGTCACATGCTTGTGTGTCCCCCAATTTTATTGATCTGATTTATTTACCTTTTGTTTATAAATTTATCATCATTTCAATTCGTTTGTCATCGTTCCAATTTTCAACTCTTCTTCTCTTTACGATGCCTTCTCGTTGTTCTAGTCATATCACAAATATCTCCAATAATTCAAGAAACATTCCTGAGTATGATATTAATACTCTCAATGATATCATGGATACATTTCGAGCTTCTTTAAATCAAAATACTACTCGTGCAAATCTTCGCAAGATTCATTCGACATATGTTCGTTTATGTCGTTGTCATTCATATCCGAATTATTGACTCACCTCTCAATTATTCAAGCATACAATATCTCTTGAAGACTCAATAGTTCAATTAGAAAATCATATTTCCGAGCTGAAATCTTCAATCATCATTTCATCACCTCTTAACTATGTTGCTCCTTTTGAACCCATTTTTTCAGGTCGTAGTTCGAATAGCATTCAGACTACACCTCCAGAGCTAATCTCGGGTCTTCCGGTTCCCAATATAATCATAATTGATTAATAGTCCATTGAACAATACATACTATTCTTTCTTGGTTTAATTACTCAAAATCTCCTTGATTGACAAATTAATTCCAATATTCTTTTTGGGTATCCCTTGGAAATTCCCTTGTTTGGCTTTTTTCAGCAATTTTAATAATCCAATCCCCTTATCTTTATCTTGTGGTTACATGTTCTATACAATCTTTCGAATATTGCCGCATGATCCAAACATCTCTTTCGTTATCATTTATTCATTCTCGTGCGACAAAATCTCTTCTTCCTGTATTACCGCATGTGTTCTTTAAATATAATTTGTTCTTCGTGTAAATTGTTTCTTTGCGTATACGAGGATATCGTCATGTATCCGATGATTAATTATTTGCTAAATATTATTATCGCGCTGTAGTTTCTTTTGGAATAGTATTATCTATCTTTCTCATATTAATAAAATTCTATAATTTTATCGCATAATGTTTTAGTATTATCTAAGCGTATTTTCAATATATATTTTTTGTTTAATAATTTATCCATCTTCTTCATTCATGTAATGGAATTACTCTGATCATATGGTTTATGTGTAACTTAATTAAATGTCTAATTATTTCCCTTTTAGTATTTGTTTATTTATTTTAATTATCTAATCTATTTATTTGTGATCTACTATTTATATAAATTCTATTGTCATTTTCACGTGATTTTATTGGTGTTTGTAACTATAGTTCCTACAATAATTAAGCTTAAATTGTTCTGAGTGGTCGTCTTTTCTGTTTCTTTCAAATTTCTCACTATGTCTTCTCCTACCAACGACATTCCAAAGCCATTTTCAAAACCTTCTATATTTAAGGTTACCAGAAAGCCTATAGTTCCTTGAAGGATTTCAAAAAATGATCCTCCACCAAAGGTTTCTTCAAAGAAGCATTCCACTATTAATCTTTCCTCTTCTCCTGAAGAGTTTCCTGATCCTGACGATGTCATTTCTCAGGCTCCTCCTCCTAAATGTTCTCACCCTAGTAATCCTGATACTGATACTGCTGAAAAAGTGTATTTCCATACCAAACTTTCAATAATAATTACAGAGCTCTAGGACCTTAAAAGGTCTCAGACTCATATTTTAGACACTGTTTCCATGCTCTGCCATGAATATCAATATATAAATCTCTAACTCCAAATAATTAGAAATTCTTCTCTTTATCAACCGCAAATTTTTCCATTTCAAATGAATACTATTATTCTCTCTACTTCTTCTTCAGATTCTCAGCAAGTTGTTTTGGATCCAATTCCTGATTCTGTTGTCAGTAACTTGAATACTGATAATTTATTTGATGAAGGTGTTATATCGTCCTTATTCCCTGATATCTAGTGGTTTTTGTAATCTTCAAACAGAATTGTATTATTAATTTTCCAAATAAAGATTCATTAATTCCATATGCTATTAGTTTAATTGGTTCTCGACTATTTTGTTCAGAGATTTCTGTTTACCCTTCTTTAAAGTTTATCGATTGGTTCACTATTACATTATCTTTCTCTTGTATTTTCGATGGTGTTATTATCCTTTTTTTGTGACTATCACAAGCAATCTTAAGTTTTATCTTTCACATCCTTTCCTTTCTATTATAAATACCTGCAATTTCTGACAACCTTTTTCTTTCATTCAAGTCGATTCCTTCCTAAATAATTATTAGTTAAAAGTCTATTCTTCTAATTCATACTTGAATTTTTTTAAACCTTTATTGCTAAAAATCAATTCTCTGCAAAAATTTTTTTGATGGCTTCTCCTGAAGTTATATCATTATTCGTATATGCATATTGCATTTTTTCTTTTCTGATCATTTCATTTTTCATCACATATTTTGTCTGATCTAATTATTCCTTTCTTAATGATTCCGTATTTAACCATGCTATTTTCCCTAATACTTTTGGATATTCATATCTTCATTTGATTGTTTCCAAACATCGTTCCAAGGTTGCTTATGACCTTGGGTCATATCCTTCTGTTTCTCGAGTCTACAATTATTTTTCTAGATACGATTTATTATTCTTTCCTCGAGTCATATTCTTGGACTCTTGTATTTCCTGTGAGGTTCGTTTTGCTTCTATTACGTATCCTGATAGTACTGGTAAAAGTCTCGAGGCTCTTCGCCTTTTTATTATTCAGGATGAGTCTCATCGTAACCATTCTCGAAATATCTATTTAGCTTATCACTTTCTTATTCATATTCATCGATTATATGAAGGATATTATTTCGTTTAATGTATCTGCTTAATACCTAATTACCTCATAAAGAGTGAAGGTATTAAGTGGGCTTTATTCTCGTAAATTCAATTCAAAAATGTTCATTATTTTTCTAATTTACATCATTGTTATCTTGACTATTTTTATCTTAACATTATTTCTTGTTACTCGCTACTGTATTTATTATGGTACACCTTTTCATGACCCCACTACTTACGCCGATGCATTCCCAAAGGCTTGAGGTTTTTCCTACCTTAGTATGATTAAGCCTGAATTTTATTCAATTGTTGCTTCAGATCTTTTACCTTTTCCTACTTCATTTGAGGTTATAAAATATTTCTCAAGGTTTTATCTTTTCATTTTTCCTCATACCTGGTTTCTAGATTATGATGCCCTTATGTGTCTCGATCCTATTGTGGATCACTTAGATGGGAATGGTCGTGCAGTTCATTATATTAAAATTCTTCAATTCCATGACTGTCATATACATCATTCGTACCTTTATTCCATCCTGAACTATTTCATGTTCTGAGGGTATTCCATAAGGATACTATTATTGATTAAAATATTATTCTCAATTGTCTACTCAATACCCAATCATTCCTTCAGGTGAGGGTATTAGGTAGGCTTCTTCTGCACAAGTTTATTCAAAAATGCTATCAGTTATATTTGCTACTTCGTTCGCCATTATTTTTATTGCCTTTATATTTTCAATTATTTTCTTATTTTATTCAATTTATTCCTTTCGTCTCCCTTATTGGCTCTGTATTAATCATAACTGTCAACTGTATCATGTCACTCCCCTTTCCATCAAGGGTTTCTCATACCTTCTTTGTATAAAAAAGAAGTTTCGTTCTCAAGTGGTCCACGAATTAGGCTCCTTTCCCAAGGTCTCCAGGTTTATCGAGTACATTTCCATTCGTCCGGAGTTCATAATAGATCAGCCAATGGTTATTTCAATCTTCTGAGACTCAGCTCATGATTCTTTCCTCATTCGTTTATATGATATGATGAAGAATCCATTCCCGAATTCTCCTGGAAGTCTTTCATTTGAAAATCCATTTCTTGGGTTATATAATATTTGTTACTATGAAAGGGATTACTATTTTGCATAATATATTATATATTGTATCATTTATTATTATTAAATAAAGTATTATCATATCATGCCTGCTTAGTATCTAATTATTCTTCGGGTGAAAATACTAAGTAGGCTTTATCTGCATAATCTTGATCAAAATATCTATTGTTAAAAGATTCTTAGATCTTTCAAAAAAATCTAACAATCTCCAAGATCCAGTCTTTACTGATTCCTCGTATTCAATTCTTAATGATTCTCAATGTATTTTATTTGATTGAAGTAATATTAATGACTTTGATTATATCGAAAAGATGACTATAAATCTTGCTGAGTCACAAATCCCTGGCTTCTGTTATATGTACTTGTTCCGTGACAAGTATTATAATGAAATTGTGTTTATCCTGGGTCGTTCTCCCTAGGCTATTGATGTATGTCTTTTAGCTGCTCAAAACATTTAGCAATTCCCTGATTTATTGGTTTCCTGGTATTTAGAGTGGGATATTCATAAGAATACTCGACTTGTGATTATTCAAAATATCAATTCCCCTTCCAAACCTAATAGAATACTTAAAGATTCATGGGAAGGTATTGAGGATGAACCTATTGAAGTATATAAAGAGCGTCTCTTTCAATATGAAAAAGATATAGTAAAATGAAAAAGTGCTCTTGAAATTTTACATTTTTTAGGTTCCGATAGACTTGTTCATAATTATAAATTTATTTAGCTATTATACTACATTTTGAATGTACTACTTATTTTTTTTGAGTCAAATTAGTTAAATTATATGTATATATATTTGTATATTTTTCAAAATAAAATTTTCTCTTCCTAAAAATGTCTCGTACACGTCCTTGTACTCCTCCTGAACATCGTTATTTTCATTTTATACTTCTTAGTGACAATCCAAATGCCACTTGCTTTGAGTATGTTGAAACATTTTCCAATCTGGACAAATTTTTTAGTAATACTCCTGATATTGATACTGAGGCCTTCTTCTATGATCCTCGTTTCCTTTATGATATTCATGATGCCCTGGCCAATCATTTTCCAGGCATCTGTTTCACATACTGTGCAATAGGTTCTTCGGATCATGAGACCCCTGCCTATCAAATTATTCCGATATTGATAGTCCATCGTTAGCACATCTCGAAAAGTTGATCAGATTGACCTCCATCGTAAATATTTAAATTTATTCCTTATAATTTTTTATTTTATATCACCTTTTTTCTCTCTTTTTTTTGATAAAATTTCTTAATTTTATTTATTACAATTCTTATGAAAATTATTTATAAATTTTATGACTATTTTTCAGAAGATAATACCTATCCCTTATCATTTTCGTCATCACGGTCGGATTTCTCCCTGTGTGGTTAATGAATATTCTTACTGTGACTCTATGTTTCACCGTATAAGTAATCATTTTCAAGGTCGTCACTGTTCATATTGTTATCACACTACGCGTCTTCATCGTCGTCTTCGGAGTTATCTTTCGCATTATTCCTTTGGATTTAATCCTAGGCTTTCCCTAGAGGAAAATTTTGTAATATTAATTAGCCATTATCACACTTTAATGCATTCTTGTTCTAAAACAATACCTAGTTATCGAATAAATCAGCATAGTTCATTATAATTGTTTTTCTTTATTCATAATGTTCTAATAAATTGATTATTAAAGTCGTGTTACATCAATCCCCTTACGCATTTTATGATCTTCTCAATTCACGTGTTATTTATTCCCAAATTAGTATAAAACTATTTTTATCTTACACGTGTCTTACTAAATTTGTTTGTGTTTTCTAAACCTAATCATTGTTTACATTTTTCTCTTGTAAATATTTAAATTCTAAAAATCTTCCTTTTTTTTCC
The DNA here is from genome assembly GCA_910592055.1 of Acaulospora colombiana. Lineage (NCBI taxonomy): Eukaryota > Fungi > Glomeromycota > Glomeromycetes > Diversisporales > Acaulosporaceae > Acaulospora > Acaulospora colombiana. The sequence continues at coordinate 2,927 of CAJVPT010002194.1, read as the reverse complement.
TTCCTTATCCTTTATCCGAACAAGTTTTTGATAAATGTTTGTTAAGTTCATTATTGTTTACAATTTCTCTGACCTATACTGTCATTACCATTATAGAATCATAATGTCTTTTCCCCATCGATTCCATTGTTCTCGCATATATCATCAACATTCCAACAACCATCTCCTCCGTCTCAGTGGATATTATCCCCTCTGTCATCACTGTGTCCACTTTTCTGAGGAGTTTAGAGTGGCCCAGTGTTTTCTGGCAGACAATTTCGATTATTACGTTCATAGTGATCCTTTCATGTCCAATTTTCACTTGTTCTGTAATTATTGCAGAGGTACTTTGATAGTTTTATTTATCATCATCCTGTTCATTATGGTGATATATTTCATTATGCGTCTTCTTATCCTTTTGGGGTTATTGTCATAATTGTAGGGTGTTATTGTTTTCCCTTGTCATAATATGATTGATATTTCCCATTTCTTATTATTTTTACTAGGTTCGGCCCATCATGTTGAAAGGGCTCTTATCCATCATCGTCTTCGTAATCATAACGTTTCTGTGGCTCAAAACATCCTTAGTATTCTTCAGGATTATCGGGATCTTCTTGATCACACTAATCCTTTCGACAATACTTGTTCTCGTCGTTTTTATCGATCGGGATCTCATTAGATTTTTTATTTCATTTTACATATAGAAACATTCATAATAAAGTTTAATTGTTTTGACGTGTTCTATCTGCCTTGTTTACGTGTTTTGTTTGTTGTAAAGTTTCTTGTCTGAACCTTAATCCCATTATTTAAGAATGTGTTCTTCCCTTCATTATTTCCTCACTCTCATTAAGTATAACCAACTACCATCGTTCTCCTCATTCTGATTTTTCTGATAATTTTCGTGCTCGTCCCCATGGTCGGAATAACTTCAGCTCCTATCGGTTTCGTTCATTTCCCGATTGTCTTCATGATAGTATGTGCCCCCTTTCCTATCTATTCATTTTGTTTATTGTTTTTCTTATATTTTCAAGATTTATTTTCAGTGTTGAGTCCTTTGTCCTGCTCTAAGTGTGATTGTTATCTTCAGAACATGATCCATATTCATCAAAATATTCGCAGTTTCCGTTTTTACTCTTCTCATCTTTCAACATCCGAAAATGTTAACCGTCTTGCTTCGGAGTGTTGTGAGTTACGATGTACCTATCATTTTTTTTGTCTTTGTTTCTTTGCCGGAGATTCAACATCCCTATGTGCATACGTTCCCCTTAGGTTTATGGTATAGTCGGGGTATTATGATTATTCCCCTTTTTCTATTTCTTCTTTTTGATAATCACGTCTAGCTCACACTACCCACCTGCACTTTTCAGCTGCGCAGGTGCTTAGTTGCTTTGAGTAGGTGCCCTTGACTATTACTGATGTTGCCTCATCCTCAAATCATTTATTATTCATCCTTTCTTTTGATAGGTGCTTTAACGTTTTCCTTCTTCTTTTATTTTTCTTCAGGTATTCTTTCACGGATTCGTTATACCATTGATCGTTATCCCTTATATGATCCCCGTTTCTCTCTGGATCAGAATGTTTATTTTTTAAGTTATCGATATGGGTTAAAGAATAAGATTATCGATATGTTAATTCATAATAATTTTATTTTGTAAATAAAGCTCTAAAAATAAATTTTATCATTACATGTTTTACTGCATCATTTTTAAGATCATCGATCTTGTGTCGATCCTGTTAAAAGATTCTCGCTTGCTGGTTCCTGTTTCATCTTTGGTTATGTTCCTTTTTCTTAAACAATCTCACACATCCTTAAACTTTAATGTCATTATTTAAAGATGTTTGTATTATTTCTCATAACTTTTTTTACTGTCAACCATGTTCAACAATCAATCCAACAATTCCAACAATGCTTCGAATAATTCTTCTGATCTTGATCCTCAAGATCTTTTCGATAATCAATTCTTCTTTGGTTCGTTTTTATTTTGAATTTATTATATCATTATTCAATGATTCTTACCTTTCTGATTCTTTTAGTTTCTAATCCGACAATTATTGTTTGTCCGGATTGCAATCATTGCTTTCCGATTTCCCATGATGCTTCTCATCGTCATCAGATTACTGCCATTTCAAGATTCTCTGTTAATCTTGAGGCACTTATTAGAGTCAATAGCCTCACAATTGAATATCGTAGGGCTATGGGTTTGTTTCTTTTTCAAGTATTAGTTTGCTTAAATCGTTATTACCCTTTCTAATACTTGTTCCAATTCTTTTAATGTATATTATCGTTTGTCCGATCCGGGGTCTCTTCGTGATTCCAATTCCCAAGCTTACCGGGATATCCATTATCTCTCTGACCGATGTTGTCTATTACAAAATCAAATTATGGGTATTTTGATTCACGAAGGTCTCAATTTAGGTCATTAATAAAGATATTCTTGTACAAATGTTTATTAAGATATTATATTTCTGTCGTATTACATGTACAAAGTTCTAAAGTTATAAACATATATGCTAGATCTTAGATAAGTTTTAAGGATTTAAATATTGCGACATTTTCTTCTCACCTATCTTCTTCTGTCTTTTCTTCCTCAAAATCTTTTTTCCAAAAATGTCTATTTATAATACATTAAACGAATTTTTTCATCCTATTACTAGTGTAATCCTTTTCCTTATTCTTTTTCATCTAAAGATTATTAAAACAATACTATTAGATTCTAATGATTCTAGTGAAATAAAATTTTACGAAAAGCATATAGAGAACTTTTTATTAAAAGTTTGCGATATTTTTGAAATAATTTTATTTGTAAATTATAAACTTATTCTTAGAAGAATCTTTGACTTGTCCCTTTGTCTCGTAATATTGTATCATGTATAAAGATGGGTCCCTAAAGGGGGAGACAGGGACATAAGTCAAATGTCCCTCACTAGGAAACATTAAAATTTTTAAA
>CAJVPT010002193.1:0-18403 GCA_910592055.1 Acaulospora colombiana | reverse complement strand
ATCAGTTTACCAGTATCTTTTCTTTCTCCTAAAAATTTTAAGAAAAAGAAGTAAAAGAAAATTAGTAAAACAATGTAACCTCTTTTCTTGATGTTTCTAAAGGGCTTGTTGTATGTGTATTGCCAAAGCTTGGTAACTTGATTTGAAAGATATGTTGTTTTTTCTTGTGTGTTTGACCAGGTTTGCTTTTTCAAAAAAATTGGCAAAAAAGGAAATTTTTAGGAAAAAAGAAGATCAGCGAAAAGAGTTTTTTTTTTTTACCATTGAGTATAAAGATGATTCTTTCCTGATGCTTTCGCTATATCAATTATGTTCTTTATATGTCGATAGATTTTCCTTTTTTAGTTGTTTGTTGGAGCATTTATGGATGGAGCTTTTATGGGATATGTATTAAAGTCCCCACCAATTATAAATTTGGCTTCTGGGTATAATAATAGTAAATTGTTGAAAGAAGATATAGCTTTATCTCTAAGGTCATTGCCATGTGGTAAGTATAGAGCTATGATAATAACATCTATTTTGGGTTTAAACTTTAGGTGGGCTGTGTACCAGAATTCATTTTCAGCATATGTTTTGAAAATGTGACATGATAGGTTTTTAGGAATAAGTAGGCCTGTTTCATTGTTAGGGGAGTCAGTGGGTATGCTGGTTATAATTGTGTAATTGTAAAGTTTTTGAGGTAGAGGTTTTTGTAGGGTATGTTTTGTTTCAGTAAGAATGTGAATATTTCTGGGATTGTCTATTGATAAAATTAGACATTGCAGTTTTTCTGATTGATTCAATCCTTGGGTGTTTAGGACAGAAATTGTAAGAAGATTTTTTTTTATTTTTTTTGATGACCTGGATATTAAATGTATGAGTGAGTGTTGAGGGCTTGATTTGTGAGAAGATGATAAATTGGTAGAAGAGTGTTTATAAGAGAGTAATGAAGTGCAGGTTTCTAAAGAGTGACTATTATTGGATGCGGATTCAATTATTGATAAAGCTTGGGAAGAAGAGTTACTTCGGGATCAAGCAACTCTGATTCTACTATAAATTCATCAGGAAGGATGCAGAAGTAGAAAAGATTTTTAAGAATTGTTAAGTTTTTGTTAAAATTCTCATTGTCTTTAATAGGAAGGTCCATCTCAATATTCTTTTCCTTTAGGATTTCAGTAGTTACTTCAATACTTGGGAGTTCTGGGAGATATAGAGTAATCCACTCTCTAGGAATTGGACCATAGAATAATGATTTGATTTTTTTGATATGTTCATTAAAAGTTGGGTTATTTCGATTAAGCAGTTCTTTGGTGATGCCTAATGTTTGTTCAATAACTGAAAAGTCATTGGGGATTGGGGGTGGTCGAGCTGTTTGAGTGATGGGTCAATCCATTCTAAGTTTAGTGAAAGGGAATAAGAGTAATATGAGAAAAGTTGTTGGAGTAGCGTATTAACTTGTTTTTGATCTATAATAGGGAGTGAGATACCGGTGTTTTCACTGTGCCAGTGTGGTGATGGAAGTGAAAGTTTTTGGATAAGGTAGTCATCTGACAAGAATTGGACTGTGAAGTTATATTGTTTGTGGTTGGTAATTGCATGACGAATTTGTATTGGGTTATTTGGAATGGGGAACATGATTGCTAGATTTTCGGGAAATTGTTGATACGAGTCTGGGAGTGGAGATTTTGGTGGAGGAAGATCAAAGTATAAGTCTGAAAGTTTTGAGGGTGCATAATATAATTCCCTGAATGGCTTAATCAGATCTTTTAGATTTCGGAGTTTGGATCTCTTTCTGATAGGAAATTCCCCTTGTAATTCACTTGGAAGGTTATTTGGATCTTCAGGTAAAATAGGACATTATTTGAAATAGTTGTTAGGAAGGAGATCGAAATTGTAGAAACTTCTAAGAGCTTTGGCTATAGCACCTGTAAGGTTAGGATTACTTAAGAGCAAGGGATGGGAAGTTTTATTTTGATTCTTGAAGGTATATCAGAGGGATCTGTGGGGAGAGTCGGAAGTTTATTTTTGATTTGTTCCTCAGTCTGAGTCAGGATTTCCTTGTAGTCAATTTTTTTTATGTTAGGGTTAATAAAGAAGTTAAAGTCAAATTCCAGTAATTCAGCTGCTTGCCAGTGATGAAGAAGAGAAACATTGATTGATCTGAGAAATGTGGCCAGGATAGATCTATTGAGAATAATTTGAATTTTTTTCTTCGTGGTCTGATTAATATATCCAATATTGTATTTATTCATATAGTTGTTGTGAAACTCTTTTTCAATAGCTTCATATTCCTTTTGATGATTTCTTTTAATCTTATTTGTTTAGGTAAAAGAGTGAAAGAATGATCTGTCACTATATGACAATTTGGTGAAGATCGCAGATAGTAATTTTTGTGGTGGAATTGTTGGAAGATCTTTGATTTTGATGTATAATTTGACTAAAGCTTTGGGATCTCTGGGTGTACTAGTAATTAAATCAACTGTCTTAGATATTGTTTGATTGTGATTAGAGGGATTTGAGGTTCTAATATCATGTTTATTAATAGAATATTCAGTTTCATCTGCCTAGGATTGTTGGTTAGAATTGTGTTATTGTTGATCAATTTCCATATTTGAATTAATGCTAGGTGATGGGAGGGATTGATCTTGATTGGTGCTTTCATTTGAGCTATTTTTAGGGCTATTGCTTACTAAGAAATCAGTATGATGATAATTAGATGCAGGGGTGCATTGAGCAACGTTAGGAGTATTGCAGATCTCCTTATTTGGTTGGTCTGTTTTCCTGGAATGATCTTCTTGTACAATAGGAGTGTTAGGAAGGGGTATAGGGGTTTCCTTTTTTTGAGAGAAAAAGTATTGGAGGATTTATCGGTAGAAATAATGATTTGATACTAAGGACAATGGAGTTTGTAATTTATAATTTCTTTGACAACTTTTCTGACAGCAATTTCTCTGTCATTTTTGAATAAATTGAAATTTGTTTGGTGTTCCATAAATTGATTTAAAATAGGTGTTGCAAAGTTTGTAAGAATTTTGTAGTCACTTTTAAACCAGGAGTGGAGAATTTGGAGGGACGTTTTGGTTCAAAGAGAACTTGAATGATAGCTAGTAGTTGATTCGGATCGTCATTATCAAGTTTGTATATGGGATAAGCCATGAAGAGAGACAATGTTGTAGAGGAGAAACTTGAATAGAGGCTGCTGGTTTTGTTGCATAAACAAGAGAGGTTTTATTTTGTTTGTAAATGATAGAAACTTTTAATGTTTTGTTATCGATAAGGACTACATCAAGAATAGAGTATTCTTCTGTATTATCGAGGGTCCTGGAGGGACTCCCTCCAAATTCTTTTTGTTTGGTTTTTGGTGGAATTTTTATTAACTTTTGTTTCAAAATTTTGTGGTCAATAATTTATAGGAAAAAGTTTTTTTTTGGCTAACAGTGATTTTTTATTTAACTGAAATAAAATGAACAAAGTTGTATATGTTTAAAAAAATATATATATATAAATATATGATTTATTATATATCTTATTTGTTTATCTGTAATTGCTTTCCATCCAATTAGCTTACATGTTTTCTTTACTTTTTCTACTATGAGTTGCTTTTGATAGTTTTTCTTTTCTGAGCTGTCTAGCCATATGCCTAGTATTCTTATCAGATTGCTTAGCCTATTGCCTTTTAATGTTCCCCCTTAAGTATTAGTTTTCTTTCTAATCTTCTGGTTATTCATTAATATTATTAGTTATGACTTTAGTGAATTGATGTTGATATTATTGTGATTATAAAACTTTATAACTGTATTCAGAATCTTTTGCATTTCTTTAAATTGTCTACCAACTATATTGTATTATCCATATAAGTAATAGCCTTGATGTTTAAATGTTTCACCTTGTAGGACCATCCAATGTCTTTTTTGAACTTTGTCATATATCTATATTCTTTTCTCAATTGTTCAACTTCTATTAAGAAGTAGATATATTATAGTATAGGAAAAATGTATTTTCTTAATTTATTCCATCTAATACTTTATAGTTGAGACTTAATCTATATATAGTTATAACTTTATTTTTTCATTTTTCGAGTAACTTTTGTATAATATTTCTTATATTTAGTGATAGTTTGATCCACTTCATAACACATTTCAGTATTTTAGTGTTGATGAAATCATAGATCTTTGCCATATCTTGGCTTAGAATCCATAGTTTCTTCTTATCTCTTCTGGCCTACACTACTGTATGTACAAATTAATTATATATATAGGGACTTATATACTGCTACCTGGTAATACTATCCAGTTTGACTTATTGAAAATGTTATATTTTTTACAAATGAGTAATAAATGATTGCTAATAATTTTTGTAAAGATTTTTCTTCCTACAAGAAGTAGTATAATTGGTCTGATTATTCTGAGTCTATTATATCAATCTGTTGATTTGGAAATAAGGTATATATATCCTATACTCAATTTTTTTAATATTTTTTCTTGTATAAGGATCTTTTTATAGAAGTATATGAGTTATATTAGTGTATTTGACCTAAGGTATTTATAGATTATGTAGAATATATTGTATAGTCCCAATACTAATTTAAAGCTTCTATTACATATTGTCTTTTTTAGTTCCTGTATAGTGATATATTCTATTAGGCTATTATACTAGTTGTCTTAAATTCTCTCCTTAATACATATTGCCTTGCCTATCTGAATAAATTGTCTATTGATGTGATCTTCTTAAAATGAGTCCAAATGGTAAAGTGTTCTACAGTTTTTCTTTTAATTTTTACTGGCTCTGTAATTATTTCTATTTAGTCATTTTTCTCTACAATGAGTTTGTTTGTTACTATAGATCGATTAGTTCTTTCAATAATGCTATTTATTATTGATCTTTTGTTGTTATATAGTGATTGGTGTCTTCTCTTTATATACTATTCCTTTTCTTGTTCCTGTGATGTTTTGTAATTATTTTAGCTACAGTTTTATATTGTATTATATGCTCTCTATACATCTTTTTCTATTGGAGTAGATAGTTTTGTGGGTATTTAAGTTGTCATTTTTCTAGTTTTGTTACTAGCTCTAAAAAGTGCTCCAGTATTTTGATCACTTGTTTTTCAATTAATTGTTTGATTTGTGCCTTAGATATATCTACATTTTTCTGAAGCATCTCTAATAGAATTTGAATATTAACAATCTTTATATATATTGTCAATATCTTTTTCATATTTTTGTTTCTTTTCCTGGACTTTATTCTAGATATGTGTCTGTTTGCTATTGTTAGGATTTGTTGTTTGAAGCTAAATTAGAAATTGTCTAGATCTACTTGTACTAACATGTTGCTTTTCAATATCTTGTATTTGATTTAATCTTTAAAGTTCTTCTATTGTTTGATATTTGTTTTATACCAGTTATATTGATAATTGTGTATGTAGATTTTTTGTTTTCTTTGCTTGTCAAATTGTTATATTTTTATTCTAGTAATTATGACTTCATAGTCACTTTTCTGTGAAGGGTTTGAGTGACTCATTATATATACATTTCTTGATTACCAGGTACTCCGTAAGTGATATTAAATTTGATTAATTTTGTTGGCTACTCCTCTACTGTTATTCCATGTACAGTATATACTGACAATATTATGTTATATATTTTATAAATATCCTTGAAGTTCCTGATAATTAGTTATTCTAGTAGTTCAGATTCTAGCCAATGATTGGATATTTATCTATTAAGGATTTGATATAACATTGAAGTCTTCTTCTATTACTATATGTGATTCTATTTTTTTTATTTATGTTATCCATTTAAGAATGGTGTATTTCAATATTATTCTTTTTTTTTATCACTATTTCTTAAAAAGAGATATATTATTATTAACCTTAGTTTGTATCATTCTGGAAAGGTCATATCTATTGCTATAACTCTATTTTCTATTTCCTGCTTCCTATATATACTATCATATATTTCTATATATTCTATGTTCAATTTTTTCTTGATATACATTGAGATTATTAGTTGATATTCTTAATATTTTCAATGTTTAATCTAATAGTAATTTCTATTGATTTCTATAATTATTATAATTTTCTATTTGTTCTATGCATAGTATTCTATCTATAGCTTGTACATGATAAACATTTTTTCCACTGATCCTCTGACCATACACAAAAAAGATGTTCGCAAGAAGGTTTAATACTTCTATGCTAATAAAGTCTTACTCTTTCCTTAAACCAATCCAAAAAGTTCCCTCAGAACTCTCTCACCTCCCCTTTCTCTTGTCTACAATCTCCTTTGAACAAACTAAACTCTTGTGGCTTGCAAAGTTCAATTTCCACCTTTACTACCTATGGCAAGAAAGTTCCTAAAGAAAAAAGGACCAATAGTGAAGTACCTTCTTCCTCTTAGTTATAGTGAAGATAATAGAAATTAAAAACCAATTAAAGGACTTACTTTTCTACCCTTTGAATGGTGTTGTGGCCTTTCAGAGCTATCTTTTTCATGGCTTTCTTGGGAATTTTGCTTATCCCAGCTTGATCCTAAAATTTCGGGCAGTATGGATCTTACCAACTCTGATTGGTTGATGTGAAACACATTGGACAAGATTGTTAAACAAGCTTCTATTGGCCATCTCACTGTCTGAATGTATTTTCTCAGCTCCATAAGAACTTGGGATCCATTATAAGTCATTTTGTCTGGTGTAGGTAAATACAGGACATGGCATCAACACATTATTGGATATAGAAAAGAGTCCGACCAACCATAATAAAGGTCACAAGATACTAGATCACGCCCTTTAAAGATCAAACCACCTATTCCTAATTGCATGTCAAGTAGGTCTCAACCTCTACTACCCAGAAAGTCTAAATTAAAGAAAGCAGAAAACTACTAGGATACTCAGTGATAAAGCTTATATGCAAAGTAACCTAGGAAGTTTTCGTTCTATCTTCAAAAAATCTTGAGCTGGAAGACTGGAAAGTTAACATCACTACACCAATCGAAACTCAAGTCCGAAAATGTCAGCAGTGATGTGCGAGCCAGCCGGAATGTCTAAAAGATCCTCGTTGATTATTAGTACCAACAGCTACCAGCAGGGTATGTCGACCACAAGGCTAAGTGCTGTTCTTCATATAAGGAATTAAATCTGAAATAAGATACACAAATGGATAAGTATACCCATATTTAGATAAGAATGGGTTTAATTGATAATATACTGGGAGACTCTCAAGTCAATCATATGGACACCAATATATCGCCTGGGCCTTCCTGGCTACTTTCTCTTTATAAGTCTTAAAACTGTATAGTCTCCCCTTTGGTCTTCATCTTATCTCCATAAAGACTCAGTAGAAGTTTTCCTCAGATCTTCTCATGAGAAATTAGAACAAGACAGGCATGTACCAAGAAACAGAACCATCACATTTCACATGACTGTCAAGTTTTTTTTTTATTTCTCTTATTTTTCATTTATGACACCAGCACACTCTAGGGATGTTGGTTTTCTTTGTAAAAAGAAAGAGCAATAAGCCTCAAAGTAGCTTTAGAATTACTTTAGCTTATCATTATCTTTATCCTTCCCAAATATACATCTATATATTTGCACTTTGTACAATATAAACTTGTAATTTGGAATTCAATAAAGTTAGGCATGAGCCTGTTTAAAAAAAAAAAAAATAGCTTGTATACTTTTTTTTATAATGCCTCTTATATTATGCATCACCATTGTTCATACTGGATAATTGGTTTTAAGTTCTTTATTAAAATATGTGTTGTCCTTAATCATATAGTTATGGGTATCCTGAAATATTTATTTATAGGTATATTGATTACTTAATATCATGTCATCTGTTCTGTTTTTTTCCCTTTTAGGAAGTGTACTGGAGTGGTATTTGTCATAATATTTGGTGAGATTGTGTTCATTGAGGACTGTCTGTTATAAAAATTTAAAGAGATTGATTGTTTCTTCTATTGTAAAGCTCATTCTTTTGAGCTGTTGTTGGTATGTCTCTTGTGTTTTTCTAATGCCTTGAAGCTTTGTATTGTGTTTCAACTGTCTGTACTTCACTGTTGTTAAGTATATATTTTTATAACTCTTATATTAGTTCATTTATGTTTTCTGGATACCTATCGATGCATTCTTGTTCTAGTATATCCACTCTCTCATTTAGATTTTGAAGATTTCTCTTCATGTTTTTGATATCTCTTTGGATTGTTGTAAGAGTTTTCTAGATGTTTTCACCATGTTAATTGTTGTTGGAGCTCTGTTCATACTTTAGTATGCTTGTATAACTCCTTTAATTTTTGTCTATTCTAAATATCCTATTGTTGTTAGAATTGAAGTTTATTTTATATAGATTTTGGGATGTGATTTTTGGATTATTTAACCTGTTGATGTGTTGTCTCTAGGGACGGTGCTCTGATTTGTTCAGACAAGTATACAGATTGTGTTCTGGTGATCTACAATTGAGGCATAGTTTAGTTTATGGTTGATCTATTGTGTTTGAGTTCTTTTGATTACTAAGGCTACTGATTTTCATCCAATAGTTCTTCTTTAGTCTAAAAGATAAAGACTGTAAATCTTTTGCCCTAGTTATTGTTGCAATAAAAGATATAGACTAATTTTGCCTTCATACTTGTAATTGTCTTGCCAAGTCTGCTGCTGTTGTGTCAGATAATAGTAATGTTGGTGTAGTGATATAATATTCTCTTGGTTCCTTAGTTTTATATATTTTATAAAAGAAAAAGATTCTACATAAATAAAGATCCTTAGTAAGGACCCAATTATAATTGATTTCTATATAGTCAAATGTATTGAAAAAGGTAATATTTGCTACTTGGTATAGTCTTGCTTTTTATAGTGTGATATAATCAATGTTGATTTGTTCATCAAAAAATTCTATTAGATCAGTTTTTTTAAAATATTGAAAAATATCTCATACCTGAATAGTATGAAAGTTGTTGTTTTGAGAGCCTAGTAGAGTAATCTTTTTGAATCTGACATATGCATTGTTTGTGATATTCACTTCACATACTGTTTATGCTTCCTTTTTATTATCAAAAATAATTGTGATCTATGGTTTTCTGATTGAGTATTTATATCTCACATATAATATTTCAGGAAAGGGAAATGTAATATTTTCTGTTTGATAAAGTTTAACTTTTCCTTGATAGTTTGTTCGGGAACCAAGTCAGGATCAATTAATATTTTTCCTAATCTAAGGTCTCTTGATGTTTCCAGTAGTGTTGAAGAGAGTTGTCTTTTTTTGTCTATTTTCATGGTTTTATAGATATATTCTGTCTGTTTGATGATGTCAGTCTACCTGTCCTGAGTTTGTGACTCTTGGAGCTCTTGTTTTCTGACTCATGGATTATGAAAAAAAATAGTACTATATTATTTCGAGGGTCCTCTGTTGTTTCTATAATTTGACTTGTTTCTTCCACTTCTATTTTTTTGTTGATATAATCAATTTCTCCTTTTTTTTTCCTTTGTTTGTCAACTTCTTCTTGGGTGGTACTGTTCTAGTTTCAAGGGAAAAATGTCTGAGTTTAGAGGTAAGTGTTATTGATTTTGCTTTCAGGATTTTACCATTGTTTTTGCTGAGTCTATCAATATTGTATTCTGGTATTGTTTGTTTTGCTAGGCTTCTTAGTTGCCTTGTGGCGATCATGTTATTGAAGGGTACTACTTTGTAATAGAAAATGAGTTCATTTTGAATTTTTGCCTAAAAAGAAAATTTTTTATAATTGAAAATTTTTCAGAAAAGAGTTTATATTATAATATATAATATGACATTTATATTATTATAATTTAATTAATTATGTATTATTATTATTTTTTTTTTTAATCTGCAGTCAGATTAGCATGATATGTTTTTATTATATATATATTAGATATTTACAAATTGGTGTGTCTTTCATATACTAACTTACTTATTATGGAAAAACTATTTCTCTAAATGCAACCTAGAAAATGATATTTCACTTTTTTACTAATTTGTATAACTTCTCTAATTGATAAAATTATTGCCTATAAGTTATTACTATAGATGACCTATGGGTCAATAGTGCAGTGGTTAGCACTCCATAGGTCAGATTACAAGATCCAGTTTCAATTCCACCCAATACAAAACCGATATGAGGAATTGAATCCATCCATTGGCGTAACCGTAAACTAACTGATGTTTCTAAATATAGCATCCGGTCTATATCTAGATTGTGATCAGGTTGTGATCCGAATCAGGATAGGATTATCATTGACACAACCGCGTTACCAGAAATAGTAGCAAGAAGAGTAGATCTTCAAACCGGTAGCATGCCTCTCAGAACCAAAACAAGAAAACAACTCGTCCGGGAACACAAATGGCTTAATACAAAAGAACTCATGCTCAAGAAAAAGGACTCTTCTATAATAAGCCAGTCCCGGTCCTCATGCATGTGGCTGTGCCAGCTTTCACAGACTTGACTATCAGGAGGCCTTGATGGGAGAAGAAATCTGCGAACCATTCCGAAGGATCAAAAACCGGAATCCAGGATACTAAATTCAACGGCCTGATAACTAGAATACTCTTAATAAAAAAAAAAAAAAAATTGTTCTAGGAATAATTAAGACGGAATCGCGCAGGCTTCCAGTTTGGGGTTGGGCTGGTAGTAGTGATACATAGCATTAGTTAAATATATATATAGCTATCCATATAGATATGATTTACTATAACATATATATAAAACTACTCATTTGTAATAACATAACAGTTTCGAATTAATAAAATTACAAATTAAGCCTGTGGGTCACTCAGGTAACCTAGGCAATGAGAAGGCAGACCAGCTGGTCGCCATATGAGTCACAGACCCACCCAAACCCCACATAACAATAAACGAACAAAACTCCACTTCAACAACTGTACTCAACAGATAGAATCAAAAACAATATGACATCGGAATCAAATCTCTCACAAAACAAATGGGCAAGTAAATGGCGAACACTACGAAGGAATCAAGAATGACTGGATAAAACAAAATCAGGAGAAATTCACTGGCCCCTGACCTTTGAGTTACTAATGCCAACGAGAATTATAACAACATTAACTAACATAGAAGACCATACGGACCACTCCTTCAGAATCAAAACTTGGTTAGGAGAACTCTCCACAATGGAAAAGTTAAAGATAAAAAAGAAGTCTGATCTGTAATAAATGACTAAACAAACAAATGATTGAAAGAGATTCAGAAATCTGATAGGGATCTTTTCAATACTATCTATAGATATATAAAAGAAAATAAAACCATCTCCTTGAAAAAATATCTCAAAGAGCAGCTAAAAATCTCATTTGTAACTATATAGAATATAATCAACAAGCTTTGTCAAAATATATGATAAACTTCAAAAAGAAGATCTAAAATAATTGTTGTGCCAAAGTTATAAAATAGAAAAAGAAGTAGAAGATTATTAAAAAAGATAAAAAAAAATAAAAAACACAAGCACAGACCTAATATACAAACTGAATAGGACTAAAAAGCAGTATTACCACTTCTGGAGAATCTAAACCTGAAAGATACTAAAGAAAAAAAAATATACAGTAATTATTAAGGATTGGATTTGTTATAGAATCAAATGGTTTGGTTTTTAACTATAGACAAAACTTAGAATTATCTATAGTAATGACTTTTTTTTTTTTTTTTAACCGGTGAAGTCTTGCCATTGAGTTTTTATTTATTCATAGATACAGGCTAATTAACATAAATTTAATTGCAGGTCTGTACATTTATGAAAGGAAAAAAACACTATGACTCAGTATTCTATTACTAGAAACCCTATGACTTGCTGCAGTCCACCAAAATGGGTGCTAGCGTGTCAAGACTCCATTAGTACTGATATTGATAGAGAAGAAGAAGAAAGGAAAGTGACTGTTTTTTAGTGTATTCTCTGTTATCATATTTGTTAGTTCTATATACAATTCACCGAATTTGTTCTTGAGGTGTTTTTTCAGGTTTATTGGAACCTGTTCTGGTTCTGGATCTGCTTTGAAACTTCTGATTGCTTGTGTTGTTGGTGAGTCTGGACTTGTAAATACGCTCCTTTGTTTACTTGTTGTGTTTTTAGTATGTCTGGCCTAGCATTTGAGTTTTTTGTTGATCTTCTGGCTCTTTTCCCACATTATCGTAATGTCACATCTGAGTTTCCAGGCTTCTCGCTTGGCTTGCCAGAACTTGTGCGTTGCCTTTTTAATTGCTTCAATTGCTTGGGATTTGTCCTTGGTTATAGTTTCTGCTGTTTGGATCATTCTGTGTGTAATGACTCCCCTAACTATGTCCTCCCAGGAAGTTTGATGTCTGGCTTGTACCTTTCTATTGTGTTCTTGTATTGCTAATGTCCTTTTCCATTTGGCTTGAATGGGTTCTGTCTGTTTACCTTTTGCTCTTGCTGTGCATTCTTCCATGAGAGCCTGGATGTATTCTTCCTATAGCTTAGTCGGTATTGTACCACATTGGAAGATGTGATTGTTTGTTTCTATGTGTTGATTACAAATTTTACATATGTTGTTCAGGTATATATCTGGGTATCTTACATTTAACTTTTCCATTGTGGGGAGTTCTCCTAATCAAGTTTTGATTCTGAAGAAGCAGTCCGTATGGTCTTCTATGTTAATTAATATTGTTGTGATTCTCGTTGGCATTAGTAACTCAAAAGTCAGGGGCCAGTGAATTTCTCCTGATTTTGTTTTGTCCAGCCATTCTTGATTCCTTCATAGTATTCGCTATTTACTTGCCCATTTGTTTCTGAGGATTTGTTTTGTGAAAGATTTGATTCCGATGTCATATTGCTTTCGATTCCATCTGTTGAGTATGATTGTTGATGTGGAGTTTTGTTCGTTTATTATTATGTGGGGTTTGGGTGGGTCTGTGACTCATGTGGCGGCCAGCTGGTCTGCCTTCTCGTTGCCTGGGTTACCCGAGTGACTTTTTATTTTCTCCCAGCTTACTCTGAGTCTTTTGGTTGTTATTAGTTCTTTGATTGTGTTGCTAAGAATTTGATTTGACTGGTTTGCTTTGTTCCATTTGTTCCTCTTCTGTTTTGTTGCCTCTTTGGTGCTGTTGATCACTGACTGGCTGTCTGTGCAAATGGTGATTGTTTTGTTTGTACTGATGGTGCTGACCGCTGTCAGTATGGTCATTAACTCTGCTCTTGTGGAAGAGGGAGTGTTTTGTGTTTCCGCTTGGAATTCTGTGACCTGTTCTCCCTCTTTAGTTGTTATGATCCAGCCCAATCCCAATCTACTTCTTTCTGGATGTCTGATAAATGAGCCGTCTGTATATATTCTTAGGTTATTATGATTATAGACTTCCCCTGCTATGTTGGATAGATGGTCAGTGATGCCTGTATCTCCTGTTAGTGTATTATATATTAGGTGCCTCATTTCTGACAGTGGATCCATGTGGAGCTGAGGTATCTGCCTTGGCAGCTCCGGTTCGTTTCCTCTTTCCCGCAATGTTTTCTTGATTCCATTGGGGGTAGAGTGTAGTCTGTTTGTCATAAATTGTTGTTCTGTGGGGTGGACCTTGCGAGGGTCAGCTGATTTTGAGCTTTTGTCTACTATTACGTTTACTGTTCTTGCTCTTATTAATTCTGCTATATATTGTTTTTGTTCCTTGTATTGTCCTCTCAGTTGTTGGTTATTCTTATCACATTTTTTGCATTTGAAAAGGGGTGATCTTCCTGGTAGTGTTATCATGTGATTGGCAATAATCTTGTCTGAGTCTGCCATTTTTCTTTTTCTATATATGGCGAATTCATTCTCTGACTTAATGGTTATCCACTTGGTGATTGGTGTGAAAGGATTGGGGTGTTGTTAAGGAAACTGTTGTCTGATTTGTTGGCAGGAGAATCAGCATTGTTGGTGTATGAGTCTTGATTGGGGTCTTTGCAAATTATTTTCTGTAGGTCCTAGAACCATTCAGGAGTTCTACCCTGCCTGCCTTTTCTGGTTCTGAGCTGTTGCCATATCAAGGATCTTGAAAGGTCATCGTTCATGAGCTGTTCCTTGAAAAGGATTTCTCTTTTCCTAAGATGCTGTCTGTTTTTATTATACCATGTATCAGATGTGATGTCTTTGATGGCTATTTTCCCTCCATATGGAACTGTACAGATATTTACATGGTTTGTTGTCTTGAATGCGATGCCTTGTACCTTGAGTATGTTCAGAATGTTGTTTATGAGGTTCTGTCGTTTTTTGATCCAGAAGAGATATTTGTCTTCTAATATTGATGTGTTTGACCAGTACTAGTTTTGGAGCTGTTGTAGTCTAATCCATGCTGTTTTACGGCACGTATCTGAGTCAGTGATTCTTTTTTTCCAATTGTTTGCATAAAACATGACCTGCCTGTCCCACATGTTGAAAAGCCTATATCTGAAGTCTGCGTGAATAATGGTGTTGGAAGTGGTCCTTGGCATGTTGATTTTTTGTTTAAAAGTTTGGACTATTTTGCTGTTAGATAATCGAATTCTTGTTCCGATAGAGCCATGTCATTGAGGAGATATTCTATTGCTAGGTAAAGAACATGGTTGATGATATAATGTGCTTGTTTGTCTGTGATTCTTTTTCATTTGATAAGGTTTGTTGTGTTGGTGATTTTTTCTCTTATCAGGCATTTCTGTTGTTGCTTCCTGCTGTCTTCTGAGATCCAGACTCCAAGGATGTGTGTTGACTTGTCTTTTTCAAGGGGCATAACCTTGGTTCCTGCTAGGAGAATGCCTTGTGCATAGTCTTTTTCATTTGTATTGATGCAGATAAGTAAAGATTTGTCTCCATTTGCTTGTATATCATTGATCTGGAGGAACTCTGATGCTGTATCCAGGATGGCTTGCATGTTGGATCTATTTAACCAGATGGTGTCATCCATATATGCTGTTGCTGTCACCATCTGTGATCTGGTGTGTTGAGTGGCCCTGGTGATGTTTGTCATTGTAAGGTTAGTGTTCCACATTGTTTTTATTGTATATCCTAACTTTTGATCTTCTATTTCTTGGATCAAGGGGTTGTAGAAGATTCTTCACATTAGGGGCGAGATCGTATCTCCTTGATCTATTCCATCTTGGACTTGGTATTCTTCTGTCATCCCGTGTACTGTAATTACTATGTTGTATCTCTCTGTTAAGGTATCCTGTAAGATGTTAATGATCTTTTCTGGGACTTTGATATGTTTGAGTGCCAGTATCATCATGTCTTGGTTGATCGAATCATACGCCTTGCTGATGTCTTGGCTGAAGATCCAGGCCTCTTTTCCTTTTTTTCTGGCTTCCTCTACAAGATTGTTCATTATGTGTATTGGATGTTGTGTGCTGCCATCCGGGAGCCCTGCCCAGTTGTTGTTTGATATGATGTGATGTCTATTAAGGGTTTCTACTATTCTATTGTTGAGTATAGACATAAAGATTTTCCTTGTTGTTTCTAGGAGAATGATGGGGCGTATGATGTTGATGTCTTCCATCCAGTCTTTAGGCTTCGGGATTGGATAAATTTCTCCTTGTTTCCAGTCCTTGAGAACTTTCCCTGTTTCAAGGATTTGATTGTAGATTGTCCCTAGTAGTTGGGGACCCTGGGGTCCTAGGTTTCTTAGTAGTATATAGGGTATTTTAGTGGGTCCTGGTGCACTGTGTTTCTTTTTGACCTGTATTGCCTGCTTGATTTCCTGGAAATCTATCTTGACTGAGCATTGGCTATACCATTCTGGGTCAATGAGTTCAATTGGGGTGTATCTGTTTATCCATCTTGGGTAGTTCCGTATATCTGAGGTTGCCCGGTGCCAGGTCCATTTCTCAAAGTGGTTCCTGATTTTTGTTTTGATTTCCTCTGGGTTTGTAATTATTGTGGTCTCATTTGTTATGGTGTGTTTAATTAGTTTGCTTGTGTCTATCTTCCTGCGGGGTCTGTTCAGGATACAGTTTATCATTCTCCTTGGTTGGTCTTGTAGATACTTAAATCGTTTTTCTGTAAACTTGTTGATTATTCTTCTTTTCTCCCTCTTGATTTCTTGTTGTGCAATCTTGCTTTCTATTTTCCAGAGATCTTGCAATTCTTTTAGCCACTGGTATTGTTAGAGGGGGCTGATGTGATAGTTGTGTTGGTTGGGAGGGAAGCTGCTAATTCTTGGTCCATTTTGGTTGATGCCTTTGACCTTTCCCGTTAGCTTTCCTTCTGTCTCCGTATCCAGTGAGTTGCTGTTTAGGTATCTTTTGTATGTTCTGTGGGCCTTCCCTATTAGGTTTGACTATCTTATTATGTCTTGATATCTCGATATATGGATTGTCTCGATGTTACTGCTTTTCTTTCTTCTCTTAAGATGTTTCCTACTGGCTTCCAGAAGTATGTTTTTAAATTGGTCCCATTTTCCTTCCAGTGGGATAGACTAGTGTGACATGATTGATGTGGCCTTGTTTTCTACCATTTCTTTGAATTCCTGCCATTGTTTGTTTGATGAGTTCTCATAGTCTATGTATTTGGGGTTATTATTCTTCCTGTTCGCTAGTTTGTTCAGAATTTGTGTGATGTACTAATTGTAGTTGCGACTATCTTGTGATCTGTGTCTATCATT
This sequence comes from Acaulospora colombiana, assembly GCA_910592055.1. Taxonomy (NCBI): domain Eukaryota; kingdom Fungi; phylum Glomeromycota; class Glomeromycetes; order Diversisporales; family Acaulosporaceae; genus Acaulospora; species Acaulospora colombiana. Next base: position 1,853 of record CAJVPT010002193.1, on the reverse strand, counting down.
GTAATTAGTGGAATATGGGATGCTTCTGTAATGTGTTGTACCAGTGGTCTTGACACTCAAATGTAATCTAGTTTGCTTCTGTATTCTGTTTTACTTCTGCTGTATGTGTAACTCCTCGTGTGTGGGTTTAGGTGTCTGTATGTGTCAACCAGGTCATGCGAGATAAGTGTATTGATTAGCCCTCTTGAAGTCGATCTTGATTTCTTTTTGTTCGTGGATCTGTTTAGCTTATCATCATTGATTTCATTGAAATCCCCTAATACCATGATGAAGAAATTCTTTGCCGTTGCTTCCTTGATAATTTGTTCCAAACACTTTGTTAAGCTGTGTTTTTGACTTGTTTGTGTGTTGCTGGCAGGACTGTATATTGTAATTATTCTATATTTGATCTTGGCCTGGAATGTCATGTCGATATATAGGCCCTTGTCTTGCCACGAGTCTGATTCGTAAATGTGTGTTGCCTATTCTTTTTTAATAATAATTCCTACTCCTGTACCAATTTTATGTTTTGTGTCCTTGATTGTCCAAATCGAGCATTCCTTCTCTTCTCTTGTCCAGTTGTGGTTGTGTAGTAGTCAAGTCTCTGTGATTCCTATTATATCAAATTGTTCTTCTTTTACGAATGTTGTAAGTGCAATTTGCTTATTTTCTTCGTTAATACCTCTGACATTGATTGTACTGATTTTCCATTTATTTGCCATGTTGTTGTTAGTGTTTGGTGTGTTGAGGAGATTGAGTGATTGGGGAAGATGTATAGATGGTGTGTTAGAGTTGTTGTTTATGTTCATTCCTGCCCTCTTGGGGAGTTTTCCTATTTTTCCCTTAGTCATATTATTGAGTTGCGTTGGGGACTGGGGTACTGTCCTATAGTGTGAGTTTGAATAAGCTGATGGCTTTCTCCATAGTGGAGCTCATTTTATTGAGTTGTTTTTGGTATGCCTCTTGCGATGCTTTGATGTTCTGAATGCTGATTTCTGGAGTGCCTTCTGACGTAGGCTTGTTTATTGCTGGGTCTTCCTCTAGTTCTTCCATGAGTTCATCTATGCTCTCTGGGTATCTGTTGATGCATTCTTGTTCTAGCGCATCAACTCTATCATCTAGATCTTGGAGGCATTTCTTGACTTCTCAGAGTTCGTATTGAAGTGATAGGAGTAATGCATAAAGGTCTTGCTCTGCAGGGTGGTCTCTCATGTTTCCTCTGAACTTGACAATGTTGGCATAGCTTCTGGGGTTGTTGGTATGGCTTGAGCCTTGTTGTCTTCAGTTTGTGGGGGATGTGGTGTTGTTCCTTGGGAGAGATCTTGGGTTATTGGAGTGGTTGGTGTATTACCTTGATGGAGTAGTTTCTGGTTTTTCTGGACAAGAGTGCAGGTTGTGTTCCGGTGAACTGCAGATGGAACAGAGTCTAGTTTCTCAGTCAACCCACTGTGTCTGAGCTTCACTGATCAAGGGTACAGTTGACTTAGCTGCTTGAAGTTCTTCTTGTGTTTCGAAGGTAAAGATGGCTAGTCTTTTTGACTGGTTGTTGTTGTCTTGAGGGATATAACATGATTTTGCTTTTGTGCTAGTGATTGTTACTGCTAGGTCTAAGGCTGTATTGTTCTTGGGGAGTTTAGCAAGAGTTGCACTGAATCGTTCTCTTTCTTGTTTGACTTCATGTGTTCTATAGAAGGGAAAGATCTTGCAGGAGTGGAACCCGCATCCTATACTCCATTCTCAGCTGATTTTCATATAGTCTGATATGTTTGTGAACGTAATGTTGGCCGACTGGAAGGGACCTGCTCTTTGGATGGTGATGTAGTCGATACCAATTTGGTTATCGAAGAAGTCTGCTAGATCTGTTTTGGTGAAGT
>CAJVPT010002192.1:0-18407 GCA_910592055.1 Acaulospora colombiana | reverse complement strand
AGTAGAGAAAGTACATGCTTAAGTCTATTTAGATTATCAGAGGTCCAAGTTTTTATTCAAAGAAGTTTGTAAACAAGTAAGAAAAGATAGTAGTAACTCTTGAAGACAAGCTTCAAGCTGTATAAAGGAAAGTATGAAGACTTTATTAGTAAAGAAATATTAAAACTTATTATAAATATCTTTTTTGTGAATAGTTAAAGAAATAGTTTACACATAATATATAATTTATATTATTATTTTTTTTTTTTGAGTACTGAGCTATACTAGATTGTTAACTTATTAATCAATAGAAAACATATATATATTTTCATTCAAACAGTATAATACATATTGCAGCTAAACTATTATTCTAATCTAACTAACTCATCATAAGCATAAGAGTCTTTAAGTTTGACCTTGAGAACAATATTTTGCTCTGCAACATCTTTGGATGAAAACTTTCCTAGTTCACTACATCATTGTCAGCAGGTTATTACTGCTCTATATCAAACTAAGTCACTGAAATACAGGAAATTACAAAAATATCTAAAATGTCTAAATAGACAATAAGAAAATGAAAAGATAAAAATTGAAAAAAAAAGATTTCTAGCTTTCTCCAAATATCTGTTTCTCAAGACCTCTTCTCAATAAAAAATACCTGATTGGGATATTCTTTCTTTTTCTGATCATCTAAGGAACTTATCTATTTTTGATCTTGATTTCTTTTTTGTATACTATCTAAAAAAACTTATCATCTAGTGGGAGTCTTTACTTTCAGAACACACTTAGTCCCAATCTTCTTTTAGCAGTGATTTTTTATCCACCTGTGATAGAAAGACAACTTATAATGAACACCAAGTTCTTATATAATCTAGTAGGAATTGAGTCATATTGTTTCAGTATAATATATTCCAGCAGTCACATCTAGTTAAAGAAATTTTACTAGTATATATCTTCTATTATCCAAAAGGTCAGATTTTTCAATAATCCTTTTGCTTTGTAATAGAAGGAGAGTCTTAAAAGAGATAAAAATTTTTATTTATTGTGATATTCTTTAACAACTTCTGGAAAAATACATTTTCAACTATAACCAAAGAATTGGAGCTTAGTATAGACTAGAGACCATTGAATCTTATTGCCCGACTAGAATAAAAGAGAGACCTTTGTTTTAAACTTTGCTTAACCAGGATAATAGGAGAGAAAGATCATAGCTTGAACAAATAGTGACTTTTTTACTACCTGATGACTTGTTACTCATATCTTGTTGATCACATAAAACTTGATTTATAGGTTAATCCAATTGAAAGAGTGGGATAGACACAAATATTAATTAACTTTTTCAATTATCAATGATATTATCAAAATATATAAGATAACCAATAGGAGCTTATTTATATTTAGCTATTAATATGTTTAGTGTCAACCAATTAGATATCAGGTGACATTGTACTATCAAAAATTTAGGATCAAACTGAGTTAAGCAAAATTCCTCAAGAAAACTGTGAAAAACAATAGGCACTTTAAGAGGATATAAGTAATAATAAGTCCCTAAAGTATTTAGTATATAAAATTTTGTAAATCACTTATGTCCCTTTTTGAATGACAAAATTCATAGCTCTTTATTTTAATAGAAACAAAAGTCAGGAAATACTATAAATCAATGATTTAAATAATAAAAAACAATTGTAGATAGTTTTTTTATAGTTATTAATTTAAAAATTTTATTGTTTCTTAATAAGGGACACTTGACTTTTGTTTTTGCTTCTCTCTTTAGGAACCCATATTTAGGTATATGATAGTATATAAGAAGGTGAATAATAAGCTTTCCCCTGTTAACAGAATCTCTATTTCTTGTTACTTCCAACTCTTTAAGGTGATATTTCACTTGTTGGTCCTTTTACTTCCTAGAATCTTCTTGCCCTTAGTAGAAAAAGTATATACTTGAGTCTTTTCAGGCCACTAAAGGCTCATCTTTTTATTCAAAGAAGTTTATAAACAAGTAAAAGAGAATATAAGAGATAAGTAAAGATAAGCTTCAAGTTATTTTAATAAAAATATAAAGACTTTATTAGCAAGGAAGTATAATACTTCTTGCAAATATCTTTTTTGAGTATGGTCAAAGAATCAGCAGAAAAATTTATATAATTTATATTAATATAGTTTAATTAATTATATATAATTATATAAATAATATCAAATAAAAAAACTCTTTCCACTGATAATCTGATCCTACATAAAAAAGATATTTGCAAGAAGTTTTTACACTTCTTTGTTAATAAAGTCTTAATACTTTCCTTAAAACAACTTGAAGTATGACTTTAAGAGTTACTTCTATCCTTTTTCTTTTGTTTACAAACCTTTTTACTCAAAAAACTTGACTTCTAGTGACCAAGAAAAGTCAAGTAACACCTTTGATACCAATGGCAAGAAAGTTTTCAAAGGAAGAAGAACTGATTATGAAATATCTAAAAGTTTATCTAATCTTTGAAGCGAGAGGTTTATAGAGATTTTTTGTAGTAAAAAGGCTTATTTTCTCCTTTTTGACTGTCTTGGCCCTCTTAAGGCTTCTACTTTCACAGTTTTCTAGAGAATTTTGCCTATCTCAATTTGATTCTGAATTTTGGATAGCATAAATTCTTATCAAAGATAATTTGCTGACATGAAATATATTAGTTTTTGGAATGTAAACAAGCTCCTATTGATCAAATTCACATGTTCTGATGATGTTATTAATGATTGAAAAGAAAGTTTCCAAATATTTGCCCTCAAAAAGCTCAAGTCCTTTAATGAAGATTTACATAATATCAAAAGATCAAGTGATGGGTAATGTGAATTGCAAACTTCTGTTTCTTACCTAAGTTCCTTAAGTAGTAACAAAGCTTTAATAGAAAAAAGCTAAGGTCTAAATGTTTTCTTTGAGATATTCCAATCTAGTACTCATTTAAATGAAAAACTAGTTGAATTGACTCATCCGATACTGCAAGTGATAAAAAAAAATTTCTTCTGAAGTTCGCGTGAAACAAGATGACTATTTCAATTAGGTAGATTTCTTTTGAGAAGAGATTATTTTTATTTTTGGATTTTTTTGGTGGATCTTGAATTATTCCCTTTTTTCAATTATTTTTTCTCTTTCACTTTTTTAACTTAACAATTCATTAGTTTTCAGATAATTAATAGTAGCAAACTATAGCAATAATCCTAGTAGATAGAGGTTATTATCAATCTATTGGGTAAGTATAATATTATCCTCAAAATCTGACTTAGAGTACTTTTATATAAAGATGAGTAGATCACTTTGTAAAAGTCTATAAAATATTATAGATTTATTTCAATTTTTAAATAAAGCCAAGATATCGTAGCATTATTGTGGATTATATAAGAACTAATAATTTCTAAGAATGGAAGAAGAAGGATTCAATCACCTATAGAACAATCAAGATATGTCTATAGTAATATCAAAGACACAAAACAAATTTCTATAATCAAGGTTATTAATTACGGAACCAGTATCCTTTATATAGAACTGAGTCCCAATCAAGTAACAAAACAGGTACCACATATATGACAAGCTCTCAAAGAAAATCTTAAAATGCTAACAGAACCAATAGAAGATTCCATATAAGAAATCCCCAATACCAGTAGTACTGGGTATCTTAGGCAAGTTTCTGACATGTTAATTTTCCCTATAATATATAAGATAGTAAAAAGTCATCTGATGGATCATAGTCCTAGGAAGTACTGCTTCTGAGTATAGAGGTAATCTGATAGATTACTTCATTAAATTGAATATATAAGACTCTCCAAAAACTTTAGCTGAGTTAGAATTAAGAATTAATCCTACACTAGATAGTTATATAATTACCTCATCCTGATTGGGTGAGATGTAAATAGATGTCTCTTATATTATTCATTGATCTATAAATCCTTAGACAGTATGGGTAATTACTTATCCCGGTTGTCTATAGAACCAATTTTGACTTTAATAAAGTTTCAAAACTGGCACAAAAATAAGTTAACACTTTTAAAAAAAATAATAATAATAATATAAATTATAAATTATACATTATATTATAGTTTATATTATTTATAATTTATAAATATAACTTCAATTTTAAAAAAATGTATATATTGATTTATCAATTTTTTTAATTATTGTTAGTACATAGTTGTTGAATTATAATAAATAATTAATGAACTTTTAATGAATAGCTGCTGAATTTTTAATAAATAGTTGATAAATTTTTAATAAATAGTTTTTATGAATAGTTTTTGAATTATTAATAAACTATTCACAATTTTTTGATGAATTTTTGACAAATAATTAATAAATTAATGTCAAATTTTTATTGAATTGCTAATAAATAATTTTGTGATAAACTTTTAGTAAATTTTTATTGAATAGTTAATAAATTATTTGACAAGTTATTTTTAATATATTGATATTTGTAATATTTATAGTAGAATTATATAATTGCTAATTTATTTATCTTAATTTTTTTATCGAATTGTTTATTTTTTGTCAAATGTTATATAAGTAACAGTATACCAAATAAATTTTTTTGACTAGTACAAATTATTAATAAAATTTTTAATCATTAATTGTGGTACTTTTAATTAATAAATTTTTAATTTTCAAATTTTTTAATGGATGAATTTTTTATTGTCAAATTTTTATTATTACTTTATTGCTGAAATAGTAATATGTAAAATAATAGCAATTAAAATTAATTTGTCAATATTTTTATTATTAAATTTAATTAAATTCAATAATAATTAAGCTAATTAATAATATAATTTCGATTAGTATATTTCTTGGCTCAACTTTTAAGATATAAAAAATAAAGTATATTAATAATAATCTTTACTAAATTACTCATAAACAAAAAAAATTAAAAGAAAATGATTTGTAGGTTAACTAATGATATTATTACATATAATATTATTTCCAATCCCTCTTATTCTAATAAAATTGAACTTCTTCTCTTTTTTTAAATTTTCTTAAAAAGTAATTTATTAGTTATTTTAAAGATTTTTTTTATTAAACATTAGTATCTAACTTTTGTGTATAATTTATATTAATATTTTAGAAGCTTTTGCAAAAGAATATAATTTAATTATTTAAAACAATGATTAAGATTCTTATATTTTTCAAGAAATCCTAAATAAAAGTATTTAAAATACAATTAATATTATACAAATATAATTAAAAATTTGAAATATAATCAAATTATACATTGGTATTTTTATTATTATGTATAAATAGATATTTAGCACTTCTTATATCCAGAATTTAATGAATACTTTAAACAAAATTTTTGTTCTTTCTTTTATATAAGTTATATAGTAAAAAATAATATAGATTAACTATTTTTTTTAGTTCTATAGTTTTTTTTAAAAAAAAATTTTTTATTAGTACAAGTGATTTATTACTAGTTTTTTCTTTTTAGGAAGATAACAATATATTCAAGATTGGTTTCAATAATTATATTGTTAGTTTTATTATTTTCAAGTATTTTTCTATATATAATTTACATTAAAAATATGTCTAATAAAGTTAAGATTAAGTTGACGCTTAAAAATATATATATATATATTAGAGAAGTATATAAATATAATTTCATTAAATAATTAAATAAAAACAATAAATTTTATAATAAAATATTATTGTAAATAGTTTAAAGAAACAATTTAAGACTTATTTAAACTTATTTATATCTTTAATTTATTATTTATATATTTTTATTTATATAAATAAGAGAAAACCATTTCTATGAACCTTTCATTATAATAAAAGATTTATTAATTAGATTACTATAAATATTAATAATATATTTACTTTTTTAAAAAAAAAACTAATATTATTTATATATTATTAATTATCATAAATAGTAATAAACATTTTAACTTTTATTTATATTATATAATAAGAGCTAAAGAATCAAAAATTTTGAAAAAATTCATTAAATTTTTATTTTATTACATGTTTTAATTCAATAATTTATTATAATTTAATTTAAAAAAATTATTTATATATAAATTAAATGTCTTGATAGAAATAAAACATTTGATTTAGCTTTACATCTAAAAAATTAAAATAAAAGAATTAAAAAATTTGTAAATTACTTGATTGAAATATTTTTTGTTTATAAATTATCTATAAAACTTGTTTTTAAAACTTTAATAATTATTTATATACGAATTTAAGAACCTAGTATTTGATTATTATTTAAAAATATTCACTTTTTGTATTCAAAAATTATATGTCTTGAAAGATATACATTTACAAGTTTTCAATTTTCATTTGACTTAAATTTTTATTGCAACATTTTTAATATTTTTAATAATTATGTATGTATTTGGCTATCTTTTATTACACAAAAGGATATTAAATTTTCTTAATTGTTTTTATTTTACAATAATATGTACAGTATATTGTAAAATAAACAAATAAACCTTGTTTATTACGATATTTAAAGATTAAAATATATTATACTGTATATTACAATAATGCAAGTTCTCTTCAAAATCCAATAAATCTTTCTTTTGTAAGATTTATATTGATCTATTATATGCCTGATCAGGACGACGGAATGAAATATACAGTATATTGGTCATAAAAAGGCTTTTTATCACATAGTAAACACATAATCTAACTGATGTTATAGGATCTTGTCAAAGTTGAACAAGCTTAACTGAAGAGAAAATTAAAGTGAGGTTGTGGTGCTTCCGATTGCTAGCTAAAGCAATTTAATAATAAAATGACTGAAATCAATTTTACTACTAATATTTACTGTAATTTCAAATCCAATAATACCACTCACTTTATGTTACATAATACGATAAGTAACTTTTCGAATGATAGGTAATAAATTCATGAATGCTTAACCGAGTATAAAGTAAATAAGATAATATAAAAAAAATGACACCATAAATGCCCCTCTTAAAAAACATTTATAAAGCCAAAGTCTTTCATTTAGAAAGAAGCATAACGATATACTATTAAAAGAAAACAATGCGCTTGGATTTATGAAGCATAGTAATGTGTGTGTGGAAAATTCTCATTTGATGAACACTAAATTATAGAAAAAATAAGTGCACATGTTCTTTCAAGAAAAGAACTTAATAACACATATTTATCAACAATAGAAGGACATTTCGTGTCAGTGGTCGTTTTTGTGCGATAGAAAAGAAAAGCCATAAAGACCCTTGCGTTTTAATTCAATTAATACCTTAGTGACTGCGCCTGCGGCAAAACCACCAGAAATACCGCCTGTAATAGTGGCGAAAGTAGTCACTCCGTAACTTAAGCCAATAGCACCAGCCGATTGTAAAACTGACACAACGTCCAGACATGACAGATCCGTTATATAACGACATCATTCATGCTCCTGCAGAACCAGCCACAATACCACCTTTTTCAAACCCCAATAATGTTACTGTACCAGTGATTGCAAGAGGGCCTAAAGGTGCGCCAGCAGCTATTCCAACACCTGCTGACACTACTTTTAAAAGCAATGATTTATTTTCTTCAGAAAGTTTTGATGAAAAAGTATCCGGTCCCCGCCTATGTATCAATTCATTAGCAAAGGGTTGGGGTGATCTTTGAAAACATGTTTGTAACTCCTATTTTAGCTGTTTCTTTGAAACGACTCAGATTCGACGGGCGATCCTCTGTTTTCTTTGAGGAGGTTACTTCTTCGAGTATTTCGTTCAGTCTTCATATTTTTTGAATCTTGATTTTTGTCAATCTTTAGTAAAAAAGGCAAAGGTAATGAATGAATGGATAAAGAGTAGGAATTTACTACCGAAAATAAATGATTTCGGAGGTAGTTTTCGATTAGCATTACGTAGTAAAACATCTTTGCGTGACTTTGCATTTTTCTCAAGTAAAATCTCGAAGCTATTGAAGCAAATGAAAATAGTAATGGGAGACTTCACAGAAAAGCTCTTCTGTATAATGAAATATTTTCGTTTATTAATTCAAAAATTGGTACAAAATTTTTACTATAATTATACATGAAAGTGAACAAAGAATACAATACAATAAAGTCAGGGCGCCTTCTTCAAAATTGTCCAAATAATTTAACGACACGTGACAGTTATAAAAAAAACCATTGTTCTGTGGGAATCGTCCAGCGTCAAAAAATTTGCTTGCTACTAAAATTATGCGCAAAACTCAAACTCCTGTCATATTTTTATAGGGAAGCAGATTATTCTCGCGTTTCCATATAAAACAAAACCGATTAAAAAGGCTAGATCATCACGTATGCCGATTCGGTTTGCAATCGAAAGTAAAACAACACAGACACATTCATTATTAACAGCATCTAGTCAATTAATAATATTCTTTAAATTGGTTTTGAGTTTTCCGTTTCTGGGATAACTTTGAGTCATTATTCTTGAAATTGAAAGTCAAATAACTCTTTTATTTACACATACCTAAAGATTATCAAATTAATATTTAAATTAAACAAATTTTGAAAAAAAAAAATTTTTTTTTTTTTTTAATAAGCCTATGCAATATTATAAAAAATTTTAGATTAAGTCAAATTTTGTATATTGTTGTTTGTGGTTTATTTAATTCGCCGGTTGATTAATTTCCAATGATTTAAGTCATCCAATTTTCTCTAATGTACATTACGGTATAAAATTGAAGTCAGATTCAAAAAGAATCGACCCATATCAATCAACTGGAAGATTCGGTGTTCTCTCGCATAAAGTCTCCATGGTGTCTTTGAGTTCTGTTACATATTCTCATATACGCATAAGGCTCATCTGTAACAATCAGAACTTAAATGATGAGGAATACTGTATATAGAGGTGTTTACATGCGACACTTGAAGAGCCATAAGTAATTATTGACACTAATTTGTATTATTATACCTATATTTTATGTTTAAATGTCTTCAAGGGTATTATATACAGTATACTGTACCTAATAGCTATCAGAATTACCAGTACCGATTATTATGAAAAAAAAAAAAAAAAAAGATTATAAAAATTAAACCTTAAAGGTTACCTTATGGATCCATACAGTATAACATTTTGTACACACGACCACATATTCAAAGTGATTAACTCAAAAATTGTAGGTCCCGGTAGTAATTAGAGGCTTTAGGTGAAGGACATAGCAATACCGTGATGACCAGCGCTAGAATTTTTAGTGTCTTTAAATATACTGCGGTGGGTGTGGGATTAATTTTGTCGCCAACTTTTTCAAGACCTCCAGCGTCATCGAGAGGATATTGAATCTGCTAAATACTAATTATATCTTTTGAAACTTAATTAACCTATGTTCAAGCCTATTAACAAATAAATAATGAAATAGTTGGTCTTGCAATTTTTTTATAATGGTGTCTACCGAAAAACATTACCGTTTCGCATTGTAGTCATTATAGCAGCTAATAAACAGCAGAAATTGTCGTACTTACGATCTAGCAACTAATAAACTGCAGAAATTGTTGTACTTACGATCCCTTGGGTCCTGCATTATATCATCTGTACGTTTAATTTCATAGTATAACATTTATAGCTACGACATTCGATAGTTTAAATCTCGGTTATATCATCAATTTCGGTTTCCAAATATGAATTAACAAACTCGATAGAAATGGCACATTAATGAAATATCATTATATTAAAATTTTCACCAATTTTTGCCGGTCTCTTAATAAACACCTCCCCCAATAATTTTAGAATACTTTGCGGAGTAGCAACCTTCGTTTAGTAAATGCATCGCCTAAAATATGTATTTATAATAATATAAAGAATTGTAAATTTTCAAATCAGCTTCTTCTTGGCAACGGATTTTGAAGACTTCTCTTCGCCAGGTAGATTATTCTTAAAAAATAAATCATTGTAATTATTATACACTAAATAATTAAAAAATAATCTAATTTATCAGTATAATTGCGCGTGGATTTACTACTAGGTTACTGGTTTGGAAACCCTCTGAAGAAAATGTCCTGCAGTTCAGGTTCATCCTGCCGGCTTGTGAACAAACAATTTCTTCTTTTGCATGTTGTTTAAGTCGTGATACATGAACCCATTTTTTGCAAATCTGGTTCAATCGATAATCCGGAGATGGCGGAGATTCCAATTCTTGGTAAATTAATCATATAACCTTTTGTGTCTCATTTATTCTTGTCTGGGTTATGTAAGAACACACTCGAACGTTCTGTTCTGCACTAACTAGTGTTCTAAGAATGAAATTTATTGTTTTCTAATAATTTGTCGATTATAACTTTCTCACAAATACGTACTATGGTCGTTCAAAAGATAACGATCGCCTATCAAATGTTACACGAACGATAAACAAAGCATGGGAAAATGATACCTTTACCTAGATTTTTATTTGCAGTATGGTTTTCTATCCTTTTGAATTTTCCAGCTATCGTGTAATTACTGTATTATCTGAATCGTTTTTCGTGAACTAATGAAGTATGTCCTTATCATGATGGAATTTTTACCTGCCTCGATTGTTCTCACGACACATATTTACTGTAAGTCACGTTTCATATCTAATCGCGGCATGTTTTATAATTATTTTTTTATAAATTACAGCAATTAAGCAAATAATATTGTTTAAATCGTAAAATTTTAAAATAATTGAATAGACAAATAGTTTTGGTGATAATCAATATACGGTATTGAATTTACAGTATAATACACCTCACCTTAAGCTCGATTTAAAATTTCCTTCGAAACATTGAATATCTAATTATGAAATTTTAACAACGTTGTTTCTGGTTTTGTGGCTGATCGATAGAGTGAAATTTATTAGACTTTAAATCATTAAAATCAGTTCAGTTGTGTTCTCGGCAACTCGTCTTTAAATTTGTGATTTTAGCCTTTCGCGCAATCGGATTGCATGTTTTACGATATAATAAAATGAGAAATCGCATGTCCAATCATACATGAAGTTGTAATAGTAATTGAGCGCAGGCGTTGAATGTAAAACACTTTTTCCTAAGTACTATTGACTATTGCTGTCTCCTGAAGACTAAGATGGTGATTCTGAAGAGTCTAGAGCTACAACAATTAGACTTGGCTTTTGTACTGACACCTTATTAACTAACTTTGATCAGAAATAAGTAAGTCTTCTTGGAAACTGTCAGACTGACTTTTCGCATCTAATTCTTAAATTAAGAAATGGTCTTCTCGCAAATATGAAAATCCTTCCGTTATAACATACACCGGAGTGAGTACGGAAGTTAATATTTACCAAAGTTTAACAAAACTCCCCTTATACCATTTTCATAAACCAATTTTAACATAGCATAATTTTTCATCCAATCATATCATAAGTTATGGATGACATAACGAGCAAATATTGTTTTTCAGGTGGCATTCTTTAATCCAAGGTTTAATTGAAAAATCAGATGTTAGAATTAATGTAATACTAATCCATTCGAGATAAAGAAAACAAATAAAACCTTTAAGTTAAATCACTATTACTTGCACGATGTTTGTAAAACTTATTCGTCACCCAATTACACGTAATCCAGTTTTCGCGATACGATCGCCACTCGTGCAATGTTTTGGTGCGCATACGCGGTCCCCGTGCATATTACCCCTTGGATATTTATAAGGCCTTCCGAATCATAAAAATTTGTAATAAAACTTTTTATAAATAATTATTTACAAGTTAAAGAGATATTAACATTACAGTATATTGAGATTATTGATGTTATTTCGCGAGTTTTTAAGGGAACGGTGGTCAGCCATTCGTTTTCATTTCTGGCATAATGTAGTCTTTTTTCTGTTATGCTTGACAGACTTATTCTTCAAAGTTTGTCTTACTCACAGTGGAGAAGTGCAAAGGCTAATTGATAAGTAATTACTGCTCGGAATATCTGTTTTTACCTGTGTATTCAGCGGATGATTTGATTATTGTTCTGGTTTTTCGATGGAATAGGTGTGTGTATTTAATATTATGCATACAGTACATGTGTGTATTTAATATTAGGCATACAGTAATTATTGTTGTAGTTTCGGGTGCCTATTAAATTTGAAAAAATCTTTGATTTGCTTATCGTTTTCTTTTTTCTGCTGTAGTTGAAGTTTCTTTATGATGCTTGTTATTGAGCAGACGGATTATAAATATACAGTGGTTTTTTTGAAATTATTTCTGGGTGTTACTACATTATACAGGAATTGAAAAGGTATAAGATACTTGTTTCCAAAATATTTAGTATTTTTTATTTTACATTTCAATATAGCAAAATTTCCAAATGATATTAATAAAATATCAAAAATTTGGTTTTCTTTTTATTTATGCTTTTGGTTAATTTTTTTCTTTTTAATTATACTGAATGTATAATAAAAAGTGTCATCCTTTTAAGAGCAATTACGCATTCAGGCAAAAGGTCTACTTGTATATACTGTGTATATTTAAGCTTATACTATATGCAGTATATATCGACTGTACAGCGTCCTCCTAACGTAAGTATTATACGTACACACCAGACAATAGGTATTCGTCTACTGTATACAGTATACCGTACATAGATTCAAATCGGGATTGTATTCATAAAAAAGTCTCAATGCAGAATATAAAAATAATCGCGAAATTTTCACTTTCCTGTGTCATAAAACTCATTATTAAAAAAGAAAAGAAAAGAAAACAAAAATAATATATATCTAAGGTCTCCAAAGCGGACAAGTTTCTGCATAACTTCGAATGGAGCAAAAAAAGGTACGCCCTTGTTTAAAAATTTCGATTGAGTGAAGCATGGTACGTTTGAAGACCACTATATTATGATCAAAAAATTATACGCACATTTACTCTTTTATTGGTCTTATTATGTAAGTTTCAAAAACAATATTTTATTGTTTTCACATTCATTTATTCTTATTTTGAGCGAGAATCATTATACTGAAAAAAAGTGAGCATTCCAATATATTAACGTTACAATTTTAAAACAAATATTTATGGTGCAACCTTGCCATCGTTTTTTCTTCCACTAGGTCTAAATTTTAACAAAGAAATGAATAATATTTCCGTCGCGGATATCTTTAAAGGAATTAATCTTGATTCTTTAGTAAAACACGGGTATATATCCCTGCCCAAACCCGACAATTTTTTTTTTAAAAAAATAATAATGTGATAATAATCTCATCTGTGAGTTTTGGAGTACTTCTAGGCCCTTTAGCAATCGCTGGCGCAGTGGCAGCGTTAGGGTTTAGTCAAGTTGGTATCGCTGTTTGTAGCATTGTGACAATTTTAAAATCAGTTGGTGTTGCTGACTTAGATATTGGAGGAATCACTGCTTCTAGTTTCGGGGCGGTGTTTTTGCCGGTACAGTTGCCACGGCAACAACAAACATTTTAAAATCAAATCCCAAGGGGTTGAAGGAATCGAACAATTTCATCTCTATTATGTGTGAGAATTATATAATCAATAGGGGCTTGTTTATATTTTATAAACTAATATGCTTTATGTTAACCAATCATCTTTGATAATAATTATGCTATTCTAAAATTTAGAATCAAACTGAGGTAGGTGAATTTCCCAGAAAATTGTAAAAATGAGAGCTCTAAAAGGATAAAACAGTCAAAAAGAAAGAAAATAAGTAAGTTTTTTTACTTTCAAAAACCTTTATATAACATATTTAAAAATTGAAAAGTTTTCAAATATTTTACGGTTGTTTCTTTTTCTTTTAAAAACTTTTATCGTTGATATTACTTGATTTATTCTCGATTAACAAATTCAAATTTTTGAATAAAGAGAATTATAAACAAGTAAAAAAGGATAAAAGTAACTTTTGAAGTCACTCTTTAAGTTATTTTAAGGAAAATATTAAGACTTTATTAATAAAAAATAATAAAAAAACTTTTTACAAATATTTTTTAAGTGTAGTCAAAGAAATAACAGAAAATGGTTTTGTTAATTATTAAAAAAATTATTATTTATAAATTAATTTATACTTTCATTATAATATACTATTTATAAATACCATAATATTTAAATAAGTATTTAATAAAGTTTATTATATATTATAGTAGTAATCTATAAACAATAATATTAAAAGTTGAAAGTATTTTTATCAGAACTTTTGATAAATTATTTTCAAAGTTATACTTAAGATTAATTAAACTTAAATAAATAAGTTAATTAAAATTTTAACTTTAATAATAAGTATAGTATATACTGTTTATTGATTATTTAATAAAATATAAATAGTTAACTTGATAGAGGTTTAAAAAAAATAGAACAAAATTTTATTATATAAATTAATTTATAATAATACTTATTGTTATTATTTATTGTTTTAATTTAATAATTAGACAATTATAATTTATTTTATTTGATAATTATATTATATTTGACAGTTTAATAAAATTTTATCTAATAATAAATTAGTTACCAATATATTGTATTATATATCCTAAAATTTTTTCTGAATTCAAGCTAAAAAATAATATTTGTTTTTTCTATAATTATAAAAAATAATTTTAATTATAAGAAGTATTAATAATAAATTATTAAACTAATTATTTAATTATTATATTAAAAAAACTCTTTTTACTGATTCTCTGATTATATATAAAAAAGATATTTGCAAGAAGTTTTTTTTTCTTTTTTGCTAATAAAGTCTTAACACTTTCCATAAACAACTTGAAGTCTACTTCAAGAGTCATATCTACCCTTCTCCTATTGTTTACAAGTTTTGTTACCAAAAACTTAACTTCTAGTACTCAAAAAAAGTAAAGTAATATCTTTGATATCAATAACAAAAAAATTGTCAAAGGAAAAATAACTAACTATAAAGTACTTAAAGACCCTTTTAATCTTTGAAGCAAAAGGTTTACAGAGGTTTTATTATAGTTAAAAGATTTACTTTCTTCCTTTTAAACTATTTTGGCTCTCTTAGAGTTTCACTTTTATAGTTTTCTGGAAAATTTTGTCTATCTCAATTTGATCTTGAATTTTAAATAGCACAAATCATCATTAAAAGTGATTGGCTGACATGAAATATATTAGTTTCTGAAATTCAAACAAGTACCTATTGATCATACTCACATATTTCTATAATATTATTTATAATTGAAAAGAATGTTCTAAAAATATTTATTTCAAAAAGCTCAAGTTTCTTGATAAAGACTTTTATAACATCAAAAAATTAAGTAATAAGTAAAACAAAATCTACAATAATTTATAAACTTTCACAAAGTAACTAACTAATCTTCATATATAAGTATTCTAAATCAAATCTTGAGAACAATATTATACTTTCCCAATAAATTAATAATATCCTTTATCTATTAGAATTATTGCTAACAGTTTATCATTATTGATTGATCTAAAAATCAATGAATTGCTAAATTAAAAAAGAAAAGAAAAAAATAGATTTGAAGAAAGGAAATAATTCAAGATCCACAAAAAAAATCCAAAAATAAAAACAATTTCTTCTCAAAAGGAATCTACTTGATTGAAATAGTTTTCTTGCTTTACTTGAATCTTAGAAAAAATCTTTTTTCATTATCTATAGCATTAAATGAGTCAATTCAACTAATCTTTTATTTAAGTAAGCACTGGATTTGAATATCTCAAAAAAATATTTAAACTTCAGCTTTTTTTATTAAAACTTTGTCACCATTTAAAAAACTTAAATAAGAAATAGGAGTTTGTAATCCACATTAATTTGTAGACTTTCTTATATAATAATTAACTTATTTTTGTATATTATTGATTAAAAAACTATATTACTTAAAAAATATAAAATGACTATTAAGCTAGTTTAAACTAAATAAAACTAAGATTCAATTAAGTATCCTAAGTCATATTTAAAACAAGATTATATTCTCCTGTTAGCGTAGAGTAATGCCTCAAGTTAATCAGGATTATTTATAATAATTTGTTACTATAATTATCCTGAAAAATAATAAATTACTAAAATTGATACTAACAAAAAAAAAATAAAAAATAGCTTAAAGCTCTTCAAAAGATTTTTGTTTTATTTTATAGTTTTTTCTTAAAAGGAATCTTATCTAATTAGTATATTCTTTTTTTTTATTTGAACCTTAGAAGAAGTCTTTTTTTGTTACCACCTGTAGCATTGGATGAGTTTTATTTAAGCATACAGTACATCAGATTGGAATAGTTCAAGAAAAACTAAAAAACCATAGTTTTTACCTTAGAAAATCTTTTTAATACTTGAGGAACTTGGAAAAGAAATAGAATTTTTTTATGTGAATCTACCTTACTTTTTATATCATAATTGTTTCCTTAAAATCAAATATATGCAATTGGAGAAGAACTTCTTCTAAAATTTTCTTTTTTATATTACCTATAATGCAATAGAAACATGTGAGTATAATCAAAAGAAACTTGTTTAATTTTTCTAAAACTAATATGTTTTATGTTAACCAATTATTTTTAATAAGTAGTTATACTACATAAAATTTAGAATCAAACTGAGATAGATAAAATTTTCCAGAAAATCATGAAAATAATAGCTTTAAGAGGTTAACAAATGATTGGAAAAAAAATAAGTCCTTTTGCTATCAAAAACCTTTATATACTTTTTGCTTCAAAGATAAAAAAGGTTTTTAAGTACTTTACTATTGGTTTTTTTTCTTTTGAAAACTTTTTTACTATTGATATAAAAGGTATTACTTGACTTATTTTTGATTACTAGAAGTCTAGTTTTTGATCAAAAAGAATTATAAATAAATAAAAGAGGGTAAAAGTGACTTTTGAAGTCATTCTTCAAAAAGTTTTAAAGAGAATTTTAAAACTTTTTTAATAAAGAAGTAAAGGAACTTCTTGCAAATATTTTTTTTTTTGTGTGTAATTAGAGGATTAATAGAAAGAGTTAATTATATAAAATGCTTTTATACTTTTGTACTATTAAATAATTATATTTTTAAATAGTTAAAATATTATTTTAGTAAAAAATAAGATTTTTTTTTTTATCAAGTTACTGTATATAAACTTCTTCATATGCAATAGTAAGTATAAATATTCTTAAAAATAAAAATTTTTATGATTTATTTTTAATAGATATCTTGAAATAATATATTAATATTAATATTTGATAATTTAATTGTCAAATTTTTGTAAATAATCTTAAATTATAATATAAATATTAATCAATAGATTTTAATATATATAAAGTAATCTTTTTAGAATAATCTTTACATAATTTTCTTGAATTATTATCTTTAGAGTTTAATTTTAAAATTATAATAGATTATTAATATATTTATATTGATTCTAAAATATATTTTATTGCAAAAGTAATTTTATTATTTTATAAATATTATAGTTTATTATTATATATTTTTTCTAAAAATGATATTGTAAAAATTTGTTTATTAAAGTTTTGTGTATATAAATATATTTATTAGAATCATTTGTTTATATGTTTAAAATTTTATATATTTTGAAAAAACTATTTTTATTTTTATATTATATAAATAAAATTTTAAAAAATTTTACAATATGTTATATAGTTGATTTTAAAAATTTGAGTCCATTTACTATATTTTTATTATAAATTTCAATTTTAAAAATTTTTAAATCATTAATTATATAATCAAAAATCAAAAATTTTATATATATATATATATATTTTTTGACTTGCCATTAAGCTAACATGGTTTATCTTATTATGTATTTTAAAATTATCATATAATTTTAAAAACTTTCACATGACAGCTTACCTGTCTTAAAAGTTTAATTTCTCTGATACAACTTAGAGAATGATTTTATTCTCTTAATAACTTGAATTATTCTTTAGCTATCAAGTTCATTGCTTATAGGTTATCACTATAATAATAATTTAAAATTTGATAAAGTTAAAATTTATAATAAAAATATAGTAAGTAAACTCAAACTTTTGAAAGAAATTATATACAATATATAATATAATGGTAGTATTCTCAAATTATAATTATAAAGTCTCAAGTTAATACCATATAAAAATTAATAAATAAAATATCTTTTGATCAAATTTATCAAATACTTTATAAAAGCTATATTAAATTATTTAAATCTAATATATAATTCAAATTAAATTAAAATTCTTATTTTTTACTAATTAAAAATTGAGATCTATAATTATATTAATAAAGAACTACATCAAAAAAATTTTTTGGTCTAATTAATTACAAACTTTTTAATAATTTTTTTATCTTGAAAATATATTAAATTATTATTTTTCTAATTTAAAATATTTTAATCTAATATTTAATTAAATAAAAATTAATTAATAAGAATTAATTTTATATTATAGATAATAATAAAAAATATTCTATTTAATAATTTTCTGATCACTATTTCTAAAAAAGTATTCTTTTTAAACTATATATTTTAAAAATAATAAAACTTTAAAACTCTCTTTACTAATTTTTTTTTTTTGTTAGCAAATATCTACTTTTATTACTTTATATTATTTCTTTTTTTTAAAAACTTAAATTTA
>CAJVPT010002191.1:0-18413 GCA_910592055.1 Acaulospora colombiana | reverse complement strand
TCTTTTAGAATTTGAGTGATTTCTTGATCATCTTGTTCCTTGTGAGCTATCACAGACCGTACTTGATTGGATTTTATTTTGATCACCCATTTCTTGTCCAAGATGATGTATTCTTGGTGTACATAAAGGTGAACTTTAAACCGTTTTTGGCGGAAAAATGTTCTATATTCATAAATATTAATAATCTCTCCAAATTCTTCCATTGTTTGTCTAATCACACGTTTGCCAAGCTTGTGATATGTATCTACCAATGTGATATATTTTGATATATTTTTAGCTAATGAAAAACTTTTTAACTTAAAAAACTTTTTGTTTTGAGTATATCTTTGGAAGGCTGGACATGTGTTCATATCTTTGTCTATTCTTCTAAGTGTAAAGTTCTCATCTTTTTTTTTGTTAACAGCCTCCAGACATCTTGCTGCATTTTCTTCTTCATCAAAGCCAAATATAATCCAATGGTTACCATTAATAAATTCCATTCTGAAGGAATTCATTCGCTTAGGTATTTTAAGAGCTTTTTTGAGATATATAATTCCCTCTTCTCTATTTTCTCTTAGCAACATGGCTTGGAGTACCTCCATCTTGATTGATCCCTGTTGTTTTATGAAGAATGGATTTACTGTTGTTCCTTGAACCCTGTTTCTTGTATTATAAAACATGCTGTCTGTAATATAGCTTCCCTGCATGGTTTCTTTTAACACTTCTGTTTCTATTTGTTTTACTACTTCTCCATCCTCCATTATGACTTCTTTAATGGAGTGCACTTCTTCAAGTTCTGTAGAAGTTGATTGAACTTCCATTGGGTGCTTTATGTCATAGACACTTCAACTTAATTAAAGCTTGATTCCTGTGTTACTGGTTTTCTTGTTAACATATTATACACCTTTTCTTCTAACATAGGTGCTTTCAAATCTTCCTTTTTACCTTGTCCCTTTTCCCAGAGAGTGAGAATATATTGCCGCAACATACGTTCTTTTGTCATCACCAATGGATCTATTTTCAATAGATTGACAATAATATTATCTAATATCGAGGAAACATGTATTGCCTTAGTAGGGATATAAGATTGATTGATTGCTGTTGGTCTCAGTTTATGTTGTATTATTCTTGTTTCCCAAAGTACTTGCTGAGGATCTTGATAAGAAGTTATCTTTCCCAATACTTTCAATAGCTTCTTTTCTCTTCTTTCTAAGATCCTGATTATTGTTTGTTCTTCTATTGACATGTTATAATATGATATATATAAAAGATTTTTAATACATGTTATTATTATATAAGTGCCTTTTTAAACATATGATCAGATAAATACTGTTGTTTATTATTTTTTCATTTGGCATATATAGCAATAAGTTGCTATATTGGTATTAATAAGTCTATGATACATGGCTTCTATGTGGTTACACATCTGATATTTGTTTATTAACATGTAACTAGCTGTAATTAGCTGTTGATCTTACTTTAGATGACATGTGCCAATTGATTACACACATTCTAGTTTATTGATCTGTCACATTCTATTGTTTTGTTGTAGGTTGATCAGCTTACTTTTATACACGTCAACTAGGTGAAAAGTTAATGTGTTTGTATTCGCGTAATGTGAATTAATTGATTTGGAGTTGTTGTGTTGTTGTGATCCTTTTAGCTGTTTGACCAAAGAGACTTGAATGTCCTTCTGAGTTTCAGTTAGCTTTGAGGTTGTGCTGATTTATTAATTTAATCTATTGTTTTTAAGAATTCTCTTAGTGTCTAGAAAGGTATTAATTTGCACTGGCCTGACTAAGAGCTTTGTAAAGTTGAGGTTGGGTCTCAAGAAGCCTACTGTGAATCAGTTTGTTTTTGCTTTTTCTCCTTCCTAAAAGTAAAAAATGATCTAGAGATTTTTGTCTTTCAGGCTAAGTGAAACTTTTTTCCTGTTGTTATTAAGTAGATTTTGTTGCCTAGAAGTGTATGGTTGTATTCTCTGAGGCTTTTTTTTGTGTGAAAGAGTTTTTGTAAGTTTTTTCAAGAAAATTATCAAAAAAGAAAATTTTTTGAAAAAATGTGAATCAGCAGAAAGAGTTTTTTTTTTTTTGATGTCTATCTATTTATTTAATCTTTTTTTTTCTACTATTAATTAATAATTATATTTTCTTTTTGGTTACTTCCTTTTTCTTATCTTAATACAACTTATCAAATTCTTTGAAAACCAATTAAAATCTTTTTTATTATACTACCAAAATTCTATTTTTATAATTAAAACATTCTAATAAATATTGAATTATCTTTTTTTGCTAATTATATACTATATATCTTGCTTATTTATATAAGTTAAAATTTTTTATTATCAAATTGCTTAAGGTGGATAGTTTATTATGGATTAATTTAACCAGAAAATTTCTTCTTTATAAGCCTTTGAAGGAAATATTCTTATGTTACTATCCTTTAACCTATTCTATATCAGATTCCATGAATAGGTTTAATGTTTTTTTAACTTAATAATGCCATTTTACCTCTATTCTATATTGTTGTGTCTATAATAAGATGGTTGATTTCTTGTTAAATTGTTTGATAAACTATAGAATTGAACTATCTATCATATCTTTTTGTCACAATATTTCAATAAGTATCTTGCTTGATTTAAAACTATTTCATTTTATTGTTAAAAACTTTAATACCTCTTTGACCAATCAATTTATTTTTTTATTATATGAATCATTAAAATAAACTTTAATTTTGATTAAAGTTAGTTATATATACTTTTTTTTTTATAAGATCTAGTAATCTTGCTTATAATAATCAAAATTTTTTTTTTAATCATCTTTTGCATCATCTTGAAATCTTCTTTTTTAAGCTTTTTTCATTTGAAAATACAAACTTGACTATTAGTAAAAATCTTTACTGTATCATCTATTGAAA
Organism: Acaulospora colombiana; assembly: GCA_910592055.1. Lineage (NCBI taxonomy): Eukaryota > Fungi > Glomeromycota > Glomeromycetes > Diversisporales > Acaulosporaceae > Acaulospora > Acaulospora colombiana. The sequence continues at coordinate 15,518 of CAJVPT010002191.1, read as the reverse complement.
CCACTAAAACTATTGTAATTAGGATTATCAATTTTGCCCTTGTAAATAAGAACTAATTTTTTACTTCTATCTAAAATTTACTTTCTTTTCCAGTTCCTTTAATCTATATCTATGTTGTTCTTATTTTTGGATTTTTATTTCTATCATCAATTAAGGATTCATAGAAGTAGAAAGTCGACTTTTTCTATAATTCTTGATTATTTTGAAAGATTTTGAGTATGTGATTTTAATATACTTCTTGCTTAATGTTGTTTCTGAGTATTACTTATTTCCAATCTTCTATTAGTACTTGTTCTATTCTTTCAATTTGATCATTTCTTGAATTTTGGATTTTTGAGGCTATACTTGTTATTATTATTATATTAAACTTAAGTAAGAAATAATAAATTTTCAGTGATTGTACTCTCCTGATATTTTTTTTTTTTTTTTTTTTATTGCAAATGAGCATTAAATGCGGGCTTTTATTAGAAATTTAATTCATTAGCTTGAAATTAATAGTCTTTACATTGTAAATTAACTATAGCCTATTGTGATTTTCTTTCCATGACAGACTACCAGTCATTGACTGGATACATCATGCATAAGTCGAATGGCTAATGCTCATTCGAAAATGATGAAATTATTGATGAAGTAAAAATAGATAAGTTAGTAGAGTTGTTGTTTTGACTTGATATCTGTATTATTTGTTTGAAAAGAGAGTCTTTATAGTTATTATTACTGGTACTAGAGGTGGAAGGTGTTGCCTTGATGATTTTCTATTTGGTTCCATTCAGAGGAGCTGTGTTCGCTGTAGCCGATCGCTGTTTCCATATCTTGTTAAGAATTTTGAGAGATTTATTGACTAGTTGTGCTTTGTGTTTTGGTTTGTTAAGTTGATTAGAGAATTGATTGGAAACTCTTAGTGCTATTTTGAGTAACAGGCACCATTCTTAAACTGGTGAAGGTGATTAAGGTTACTTGTTGAAGAGCTTTTTGTTGTCTGCTTGTTGAGTAAGTCTTTAAAAAAAGTGACAAGTTTTTTTGCTTTTTGATTCAAAAGTTCGTAATTTTCATTACATGTGAAAACATGGATTTGATCTTCTATAGGATATTCACATCGAGGACATTTTGTATTTGGATAGAGTAGTGGATACCGTTTGGTAAGTTTAGTTCTTGTGGGTAGAGAATTCAGAAGTAGTTTTGTTCGAAATGTTACTAAAGTTCTGAATTTTGATTTATCAGCAGCCCAATATTGTTTGTTTGCTAATTTAAGTAGCTTAAGTTCATCAATGGATTTGGGTTTATGGCACATGTTTTTGCTGAAAATGGATGCAATTAAATTGCTGGAATTATTAATGAATTTGATCCAATGTATGATACTAGTGCCTATTTTGTTATTGATGCTGGGAGACGAATTGTAACTATTAATGTTGAAGGATGGGAGTGGTGAGATTGGATCATTGACTGGTGATTCGAATGAGTTTTTTTCCTTTGAAAACTCTAATGTAATATTTTTTGTTTTGGCTAGGTTTTGACAATATTTGATAAAGTGACTGTAAGGAACTCTAATCTGTTTGTTTATATATGAAGAAAGAGGGGACAATAGAGTTGTAGATAGATAACATTTGATAGTTGTGCTTGAGTCAGCAGTTTTGATTTGATTTAGTAATATGGTCCAGGTTTCATTAGATGAGTTAGAAAGATTGGAGAAAAATGTCCGGGTTGTTGATTTTTCAAGGCAGATAAGTTGTTGTTGTTGAGTTATGGTTATTCTGTCAGGAGCACTTGTCATTTTATTCTGATCAGATGAAATAGTTATAGAAGGTAGGGGAATGGTTTTTTTTGACATAAGTTGAGCTTTGACTTCTTCTAGGTTGTTTAATAATTGAAAGGAATTATTGTTTTTCTTATACCAGAGTGATACAACTTTGGATATAGGTTGAAAAATTATACATGGCTGAGATAAGCAGCCATATAGTATTATATGGTGTGTATGATGGTCAAGTACATAATGATGTCATTTAATAGTTGATGTGTCTCTATTATTTTTCCGTGATTTTATAAATTCTGGTGCTCGATTTACTGTGTTGAAAGCCCAAAATAATAGAATCGGATTGGGTTTTGGAAGCATGTTACCGTTAATAGGTGGAGATATATTGGTAAGGTTTGAGAACCATAAAGGTATTGGTCCAGGATTAATCTTCCCTGCTTTTGTATGAAATTCAGTCCATGAATTTTTAATTGTAGAAAAAATTGTTTGATCGACCTTATATTCTGTCTGTATAAATAAAGTGCTGTTGGTTTTGAAATTCTAGTATGTAACCCAATTGAGAGGTGTGGGTTATCGATTTTGAAAGGACATTCCGGGAGGCAAATATTGATATGATATTTGTGTGAGAGTGAGGTGGCTTCAGTAATCCATGAGAATTTGAATAAATGGGGTTTACATATAGGGCATTTCCAGATGGCTGTGCTGGCCTGGATTGAGTGAATCTCTTTTTTGATAAATGGAAAAGTGATTGGACTTGCTAGGATTGTGACCAGGAGCTTAATGAGGGTTTGATTTTTTCAGTCATTCAGTGAGGTAAGGTTCAAACCTGCTTGAGAATAGACCATTTTGTTGGTGGTGGTACATTCAATGCCTAGTTTTGTTTTAATTGCTTTGTTTGTTGTCACTTGTAATTTGTTGAGATCGCTTTTTTTTAGTGGGGTTATCTAGAGAGCATATTCAAGTTGAGCTGGGATAATCCATTGAGAGACTTGCTTGGTGATAGAACCATTCCATCGCTTTTGTTGTGATATGCATTTAGAAAATTTGTAGGTTTTATCTAGCAGGTTTTTCTTTGTAGCCATATCTGGAGATTTTTCGGATAAGTATATCCCTAAGTATTTGATTGGATAGTTGAAAGATTTCGGTATGATATGTGTACCCTCTACCATTAAGCTTTGTTTTCTCTTATCACTTTTCATGGAATAACTAGTAATCAGATTAGTTTTTATTTTGTTGCATGTTAAATGGTTCATTTTTAAGAATGATGTGAAAATGTCTGTTGCTGATTGTAATGATTCTAAGGAATGAGAGAATATTGCTATATCATCAATATATGCAAATATTTTGTCTGACTGTGTTAGATTGTTATGAATTCTAGAAATAACCGGGTCATAGAATATTGTCCAAAGTAGTGCAATAAATTGAATCGAACGATTTTTTAGAAGATTTAGAATTAGGTTATTAAAACTTGTTGGAGTCTTTATTCGGATAAGGGCTAGCTCTAAGCTTTTCAGATTGACAGAGTCATATGCTTTCAAAATGTCGAATAATGCTAACCAGTAATATTTGTTGAGGTTGTGTGAGGAGCTGATTAAGGATCTCAAGATAACTATAGGTTCCAGAGTACTTTGGTTTTTTGTACCGGCAAAATTGGATGATAAAAGGATATTGTTGTTCAAAATGATGTTTGATAATCTAGTATTTAAGATTTTTATAAAAATCTTTCTGCTTGTTTCTATGAGAGCAATGAAACATATATCACTTAGGTTATGGGACCAGATGAGCTTCTTGGGTAGAAGTGTGATGATAGAGCTTTTCCAGTGTTTAGGAGGATAACTATTTGACAAAATATTGTTGAAGAGATTGACAACTGTTTTTTGTGTGGATGAACCTATATGCTTCTATAGTTCGTAAGGAATTTTTGTGGAACCAGGGGCTTTATTTCTATGAAATGTTACAATTATTGATGTAAATTCTTCTAATGTAATTTTCTCCATCAGATTATGATATATATTTTTTTGTATATTTTGTTTTGGGTTATATTCACGAACCCATGCTTCCTCCATTTCAAAGTTTTTTGAAGTTAAATAATTCTGATAATGATTGATAATTATATCATTGAGAATCTCTGGGTCATCCTGAAGCTCATTTCCATCAAAAAGGATTGATAGATCAAGGGAAGGTTTAAGAGTGCCCATGGCCATTCTGATGTATTGCTTTGGTTTGGACCAGAATTTTATGAAATTGTTGGTAATGTTTTTTTGAATTTGATCACTGATATGTTTAGCCATCTGGATTTGTTTTTTTCTTAATAGCAATTTGAATATTTTGGAAAGGGATTTGGGGCTGGGTGGGAGTGTGGAGATTTTGTTATGAAAGCTTTTGGCTGGCCGCTAAAGTGATTTTATGTTTCTTACTGATACTTTTGATTTTTGCAGAGCTGACTTGATTTGTTTGATAGCTTTATTTATTTCTGGGGAAATTTGTTGAGGTTTTGATGGAGTTTTTTGTTTTCTCACCGAAATATTGGAGTTTAATGCTTTTTTTACAGCAATTTCGAGTGAATTCTAAGTGAGATGAGAGTCGTTAAGAAGGTATAGATCAATGTCTTCTTGCAGTGATTTTATCTGTTCTTTGGTAGCTTTGTTGAATTGATAAGCTCTTGTTGAGAAAAAGATATATTGAGGTTTGTATTCAAACCATTGGAAGCATATGTTAATCATTTTATAGTCTGTCGATATGGCATTGTTTTCTGTGACATTGTAACTTAATATTTTGCTGGCCAGATTAGGTGTAATCCATAGTTGGTCAATCCTTGAGGCACTTGTTGTTGTTTGATGAGTGAAGAGATGATCTTTTGCTGATGCTTTCGCTATATCAATCATATTTTTTATGTATCGATAAATTTTCCTTTTCCAATTATTTGTTGGAGCATTTATGGCAGGGGCATTTAAAGGATATATGTTAAAGTCCCCTCCAATTATGAATTCAGTTTCTGGGTGTAATAATAGTAAATTATTAAAAGAGAATATAGCTTTCTCTCTAAGATCGTTATCATGTGATAAGTAGAGAGCTACAATAAGGATATCTATTTTGGGCTCAAATTTTAAGTGGGCTGCACACCAAAATTCATTTTCGGTGTATGTTTTAAAAATATAACATGATAAGTTTTTTGGAATGAGTAAACATGCACCATTACTAGGGAAATTGGTGGGTATGCTAGATATGATCGTATGGTTGTAAAGTTTTTGAGGTAAAGGTTTTTGAAGGGTATGTTTTGTTTCGGTGAGAATGTGTATGTTTCTGGGATTATCTATCGATGAAATAAGACATTGCAATTTTCCTGATTGATTTAATCCTTGGGTATTTAGAACAGAGATTGTGAAAAGGTTTTTTAATGTTTTTGATAACTTAGATGTTGATTGTATGGGAGGGTTTTTGGAGTTAGATATGTAAGTAGGAGATAAAATATCAAGGGGATTTTTATGGGGAGGTAATGAAATAAGAGTTTGTAAGGAATGACTATTATCAAATGTGGATTCTATCATTGGTAGAATTTGGGAAGAAGAGTTGCTTCGGGATCAGGCAACTCTGACTCTGCAATAAATTCGTCAGGGAGAATACGGAAATAGAAAAGATATTTAAGGTTGTTAGATTTGTGTTGAAATTTTCATTATCTTTGATCGGAAGGTCCATTATGATATTTTTTTCCTTTAGAATTTCAGCAGTTGATTCAATACTTGGAAGTTCTGGGAGATAAAGAGTAACCCAATCTCTAGGAATTGAACCATGAAATGAGGATTTGATTTTCTTGATATGTTTTTTAAAGGATGGATTATTTCGATCAAGCAAGTCTTTAGTGATGCCCAATGTTTGTTCGATAACTGAAAAGTCAATGGGGATTGGAGAACGATCAAACTGTTTAAGTGATGGATCAATCCATTCTAAATTTAAAGAAAGAGAATAAGAATAGTATGGAGAAAGTTGTTGAAATAACGTGTTGACTTGGTCGTGATTTGTGATAGGGAGTGAAATACCAGTGTTCTTACTGTGCCAGTGTGGTGATGGAAGTGGGAGTTTTTGGATAAGATAATCATTTGGTAGAAATTGAACTGCGTAATTATGTTGTCTAAGATTATTAATTGCATGTCGAATTTGTGTTGGGTCATTTGGAATGGGAAACATGATAGCTAACATTTCAGAAAGCTGTTGATATGAGTCAGGAAGTGAAGATTTTGGTGGAGGAAGGTTGAAGTATGAGTCTGGAAGTTTTGAAGGAACATAGTATAATTCTCTGAATGGCTTAATAAGGTCTTTTAGAATTCGGAGTTTGGATCTTTCTCTGATAGGAAATTCCACTTGTAGTTCTTCTGGAAGGTTGTTTGGGTCTTCAGGTAGGTTAGGTGTTGTTTAAAGTAATTGTTGGGTAGAAGATCAAAGTTGTAAAAACTCCTTAGAGCTTTGACTATAGCACCTGTGAGACTGGAGCTGTTTAGGGGCAGAAGATGGGGAAGTTTTATTTTAATTCTTGAAGGTACACTGGAGGGGTTTGTAGGAAGGATAGAAAGTTTATTTTTAATTTGTTCCTCAGTCTGAGCCATAATTTCCTTATAATCAATTTTTTCCAAGGTAGGATCGATAAAGAAGTTGAAACCAAATTCAAGTAACTCAGCTGTCTGCCAGTGACGGAGAAGAGCAAGGTTGTTTGATCTGAGGAATGTAGCCAGAATAGATCTGTTAATAATAATTCAGATCTTTTTCTTCGTAGTCTGATTAATATAGCCGATATTGTGTTTGTTCATATAGTTGTTATGAAACTTCTTTTCCACAGCTTCATATTCCTTCTGATGGTTTCCTTTGATCTCATCCAATTGAGTAAAGGAATGGAAGAATGATCTGTCTCTATATGACAATTTGGTAAGAATTGCAGATAAAGATTTTGGTGGGGAAATTGTTGGGAGGTCTCTGATTTTGATGTACAATTCTACTAAAGCTTTAGGATCTCTAGATGTGCTAGTAATTAGATCAGCTGTCTCGGATATTGTTTGATTATGATTAGGAGGATCTGAGATTCTAATATCATGTTCGTTAATAGAGTTTTCTGTTTCATCTGCCCATGACTGGAGATTGGAATTGTGTTGCAGCTGATCAATTTCTATACTTGAGTTAATATTGGGTGACGAAAGGGATTGATTTTGATTGGTGCTTTCATTTGGGTTATTTTTGGAATTATTGCCTACTATAGCATCTGTATGAGGATGATCAGACTTAGGGGTATATTGAATGACATCAGGATTGTTGCAGATCTCCTTATTTGGCTGGTCTGTATCCATGGAGTGATCTTCTTGCGTGACAGGAGTATTGGGAGGGGGTATAGGAGTTTCCCTTTTTTTGAGAGAAAAAGTGTTGGAGAATTCATCGGTGGAAATAGAAATTTGATTCCAAGGGCAATGGAGTTTATAATTCATAGTTTCTTTAACAACTTTTCTAACAACAATTTCTCTATCATTTTTGGATAGATTAAAATTTGTTTGATGTTCCATAAATTGGTTTAAGATAGGAGTTACAAAGTTTGTAAGGATTTCTGTAGTTACTTTTAGGCCAGGAGTGGAAAATTTGGAAGAACGTTTTGCTTTAAAGAGAACTTGAATGATTGCTAGTGTTTGATTTGGGTCGTTATTGTCAAGTTTATATGTAGGAATTAACCATGAAGATGGGCAATGTTTTAAGGGAGGAACTTGGGTGGAGACTGCTGGTTTAGTCGTATGGACTAGGGAGGTTTTATTTTGTTTGTAAATAATAGAGACTTTTGGTGTTTTGTTATTGATAAGGACTACATCTAGAATGGAGTATTCTTCTGTGCTATCAAGAGTCCTGGAGGGACTCCCTCCAGGTTCTTTTTATTTTGTTTTTGGTGGAATTTTTGCTAACTTTGTTTTCAAAATTTTGTGGTCAGTGATTTACGGGAAAGAGTTTTTTTTTTTCTTTTTTTTACAAGACTTTTATTTAATATACAGTATTAAATACTATTTTATTTATAATAGTATTAAAATTTGTATATCAAATCTCCTCAGCTTCATAAGAACCTGAAGTTTACCATAAATTACTTATTTTGAGTGCAGGTAAATATAGGACTAGTAAATATTCTACATCAGTGATATCTTGAAAAGAGAATTATTGAAATAGGATTCATCAAATAGCTAACAAAGATCTCTCCCTTCTTCTTCTCTCCAACAAATGTACCAACACCTGGGATAGTATCTTTTTGGAGGAATTTGATACTTCTACATTTTCATTGTATACTGACACACCTTTTGAATATAACCACCTCTCTTAAAATTTTTCTTTAGAATGATATATCTCACCTAAGCATATGTGTCAGGGGGAATTTAGGAGGATCAACAAATTTTTTTTTCCAGTATGTAAATTAGATTGATCCAAGTTATTTCCCTGACAACAAGTTATTCTATGGATTAGAGTAGCTAGAATTTTACAATATGAATATACTTAAAGCAGTTGAGAAACAGGCAATATGCTCTTGACTAATAAAGCCCTCAAAGAGTAACCAAATTATAGAATTAAAGTGATAGTAGTAACATAAAATTTTAAACTCTTATAGACAACTCTAGAAATGTTTTATTAGTAATTATTTCTTGTATCCGCATTCTGTCATGACTTGAAACTTTAACAAAACAAGGTTGAGTTGCTGTTTCAAAAAAAAAAAAAGTATCAAAATTTGTATATCAAACCTATTTAATCAATATATTAATTATATTCTTGTTTTTTAAAACAAAATCCATTAGAAACAGGTTATCAGGCTATTTAAAAAACATAAAATTGGCAAGATAATATAAACCGAATATAGATTTTATTACAAAGGAAGAAACAGTTTATAATATTCTATTTTAAAAAGCATTATAAGCTAAAGTATTATATAAAGCATGAAGTTATGTGAAAAATCTTATATACAGAATTGACGACATATTTGATTATAAGCAATATATTTAGCCAACAAAATTTACTTATTATTTTCTATATTTAGTTTTAAATAATATATTTGACAAATATAAGAATTTCATATTCACCTATGGATGTATAGCATAATGGTAGTACTCCCAGGTTACAATAATAATGTCTAGAGTTCAATATCAAACAAGGGCCAAGTGAAATTTAGTCATCGGTAATACAAAGATCTCATCTATTCCATAGTGATCTGATACCCCAGCATGGCCATAACAAGGAATTGACTGCTTATCATACCTATAACAAGATAGAAAATCAATCTGGTACATAAGCTGACTATCAAAAACAGGTTCCAAACAAGGCAAGGTTAAGTGATATGACATCCTTAATCAAGACTGATCCCCTATTTGAGCAGCAAAGTTAGGCAGTAAGGCATTCCAGTGTTTAAAAAAATACAAGACAGGTTCCACAAAGAGGCAAAGATGGGTTGCTACAAAAAGACAGGTGATAACAAAAAAAAAACAAGACAGGTCTTCCATAAAAAATGTATGCACTAACAAGAGTCATAAAGATCCTGTATAAGAGACTCCTGACATCAGTAGTGCTAGGTATTTTAGTTAAGTTTTTGATACATTAGCTCCCTTCACAGGGATAGCAATAAGTTATTCGGTGGACTATGGTTTTAGGAAGTATCACTTCAGTTGGATGAGATTATACAAATATAGGTTAAAACTGATTGATACCTCATTAAATTGATAGGTTAAAATACCCCAGTACCTCTGACTTTATTGAGAATTAAGAACAAATTCTACATTAGATGGTCACATAGTTCTCCTATCCTTGTTGAGTGAGATATAAATAGATACCCCTTGTACTATTTGTTGATCTGTAAATCCTTAAACAGTATGGGTAATTACTCATCCCAATTGTTCCTAGAATATATCTTAATAATTAATAAAGGTTCCAATGCTGGCGCAAGAATGAGATAGCATGTTAAAAAAAAAAAAAAAGAATTTCACATTGTTACTTGTCTTTATTTCAAATTTTACAAGATATAGATACTTGAGTATAACCTTCACATGATGTACTTGGATTTTAATCAATAGTACTTAACTTTTATTCTTATTCTTTTTTGGGTTGTTTAATCAATTATTGATATATTTGTTTAATTTTTATTTTTGATTTACAATAATGTATAAATTGATAGCTCAAAATTTATTTTTCTTAAGTACTATGAATTTCATAAAAAGATATTTATTTAATAATATTTTAATGTTTTTCACTGTTTATAAAAGGATTTATCAATATTAAAGTAAGTTTGCAAAAATATATTTCTTGAGAGATTTAGAGCTAGAAATATATATGTGTGCATGTTTGATAATCAATTTTGATCAAGTTTTCCACTTATTTAAATATATATATCTATGATATAATTACAATTTTTTATTATAAATCAAATGTCTTCATGGGTGACTAAAGAAATTTTATTTGAAAAAGATATCATAAGAAGGTTAAAAAATACTAATATTTATTATTGCCATGTTTATAATTCAAATAATCAAGGAATTGATATGGAGGTTAATATATCTGATATTTATTTTTTTATTCAATGCAAGAATTGAAAAAATCTAATAGGTGAGTAATAACTTATAGGTAATTTTTTTTATTATATAAGAAAGTCTTGGCCTGTAACTCTCAGGAGGATTGTATGGATTTAAAAATATATTGTGATTATTTTGGATTGATATATATATCTAATCAATATATATATCTAGCATTATAAATGTTTGTCTATATGTCTTAATTATAATGAAAATTATTATTAATATAGTATTATTAATTTAGGTATTCATATTTATTTATGAATTAAAAGGTACTTTATCATAACTTCCAAAAGAATGAATTGGAGTTTTAGTGATCAATTCTAAGAGTTTATATATACCAGCTATGATTTAAAAAGTAAACAGATCAAGTTTTGATATTATTTTAATTAATAAAGGTGTATATAAAAAATTGATTGATTTTATAAGAAAAAAAAAGAACATCATTAGATTTTATTTTTTGTTATTATTATATATTTCAATTATGATTATCATAAATTTTTTATTTATGATATAATTTGATTTACCTTTATTTTTAGATTTTACAAGTATGAATATCTAAGCATGACCTCCTTATGGTATATCTAGATTTTAACCAAAGATACTCAACTTTTATTTTTATTTCTTTTTTTCAATATATTTTATTCTAAATACTGTATACTTTTATATATTGTTAATGGTATTTAATTTATAATAAAGTTGTCAAATTTTATGAATTATCAAATTCAATTTTTCTATATATATAATAAAATTTATTTTATATTATTAAAAATAACAAGCTGAACTTTAATCAAAAAAACTCTTTCTGCTGATCTTCTGACCATATACAAAAAAAATGTTTACAAGAAGTTTTATACTTTTTTACTAATAAAGTCTTTATACTTTATTAAAACAACTTGAAGCTTATCTTTATTTATAGTATCTCTTCTATTCTTCCTTACTTGTTTATAAACTCCTTTGAATAAAAACTTGAGCTTATAATAACTTGAAAAGACTCAAGTATATACTTCTTCTACTAAGAGTAAGAAGGTTTTAGAAAGTAAAAGAACTGACAAGTGGAATATCATTTTATAGAGCTTGAAGTGATAAGAAATAAAGATTTTGTTAGTAGGGAAGGCTTATTTTCCATATTCTCACATATTGTCTTTTATTCTCTTAAAATATCTACTTTTTTTCATGGTTTTCTTGAGAGATTTTGTCTATCTCAGTTTGACCTTGAATTTCTGATAGTATAATATCACTTGGCATCTGATTGGTTAACATGAAACACATTAATAACTGAATATAGACAAGCTTTTACTAGTTATTTCACATATTTTGATAATATTATTAGTAATTGAAAGAGTTAATTGATACTTCATATTCACCAACTCCTCCAATTGGATTAATCTACAGATCAAGTTCCATAATATCAATAAGATATAAGCAACAAGTAACCTAGTGGTGAAAAAGCTACTATTTGTTTAAGTTAAAGTCTTTCTCTCCTATTATCCTGGTTAGACAAAGTTTAAGATCAAAGTCTCCTTTTTATCTCAATTAGACAATAAGATCAAATGATCTCTAATTTATACTAAGCCTCAACCCTTTAGTTATAGTTGAGAATATATTTTCTTAAAAGTTGTTAAAGAATATTACAATAGATAAGAATCTCCATTACTTTCAAAACTCTTCTACCATTACAAAGCAAAAGAATTATTGAAGAATCTGATTTTTTGAATAATAAAAGATGTATATCAGTAAAATTCCTTTAATTAGATATGGCTATTGAAAGGTATCATACTAAAACAACATAATCTAATTTCTACTAGGTCAAATAAGAACCTAGGATCCATTATAAATCTCCTCTCTATTACAGGTGGATAAAAAATCACTGTTTAAAGAAGGTAGGGATCAAGTATATTCTGGAAGTAAAGATTTTCACTAGGCAATAAGTTTTTCAGATGGTACACAAGAAAAAAATCAAGATCAAGAATAGATAAGTTTCTCAAATAGTTAGGAAAAGAAAAAATATATCAATTAGATATTTCTTATTGAGAAAAGATTTTGAAAAGCAGATCTTTGAAGAAAGATAAAAAAATTTTTTTCAATTTTTACTTTTCATTTTCTTATTGTCTATTTAGACATTTTTAGATATTCTCCTTTTCCCTTTTTTTTCTATCTTTTTATAGTTTTCTATATTTCAGTAGCTTGATCAAATATACAGTAGTAACAACCTGTTAGCAATAATGCAGTGGACTAGAAGGAGTTCACTTAAAGATATTACAGAGTAAAATATTGTTTCAAGGTTGAACTTAAAGGCAATTATGCTTATGACAAGTTAATTAGATTAGAATAATAGTTTAGTTATAGTATATATCATACTGCTTGAATAAAAATGTACTTATGTTTTCAATTGATTAATAAACTAACAATCTAACCTGACTATGGGTATTCAAAAAAAAAAATAACAAGTTGAACTTTAATACAGTTACAAAAAAAAATTACGAATAATACAAATTTAAAAAAAATTAAAAGCTTTAATTTCTTTAATAAAAATATCACATTTATTATTTCGAAAATTTTCTAATTATTTTATTGTTATGTTATTAACAATATTCAATAAACCTCAATTATTGTTAAGAGAGTTTAATAATTCTATTAAATGAGATCCAGCTGCAATAAATATATACAATTTTTATATAGAAATGCTTCTTAAAAATCATAGAATATTGATATTTAAATCCAAACTATCATTTGATTCCCTTTCTTTCTTTTTCCATCCTGGATATGTTGAATTCTAAACTTGTTTGATCCTGTGTTTCCAATAATTAAGAGATCTTAGAGTAAACTTTTACTTATAAAAAGAGCTCTAACCTGAGAAACCATTTATGTATCTTTTTCTCAGATGGAAATCCATTCTTTTAAATAATTGTATGCTTGTTCAAATTTATAAAGAAACCTTAATGACATCCTTTGTGAAACTTTAGAATAATAGATGAAGATATTAATATTCTGAATTGATTTGTAGTATATATACATCAAAGTGAAAAATATTGATATCTGTCTTTCTATGTATTCTAATTTCTCCAAATCAATTGTTTACAAAAATTTTTTGACTCTAAAATCTTGAGAAATGTTTGATTTATATCTCAAGAGAATTATTTGATCATTGAAGTTCAAACTCGAAACACTTGAAAATGAAGATTCTCTTATATAATCGGTGATATCATTGCCTTGAAAAAGATTTGAACTTAGTAGGGTATATTTTATTTCAGCAATATTGAATTTTGCAATACCTAATTTCTTGCAAATATAATTATTTTTTCAGATTCCTGAATTTTGATCATAAAAAGATGTCACTTCTGTTAATTCTGATTTATACTTCAATAATTAATGATATAATTGAGATACTTATAACTTGTTTTCCTTTGATACATAGTTTTCTATTTTACCAGTAAACTTCTATGAATGTGAGATAGTAGTAAATAATATGAATAGTACCGATACCTTAAATTGGATCTTAGTTTCTAAAGATAGAATTTATTTTATCATTATTAAAAATAAAAAAAATTAATAAAACTATAATTATGTTTATTTTTATTATCATTATAGCTATAATTTTTACTTTTCTTTCTTTTTAAATTGCCTAATTTAATAATAAATTGATAAAATAAAATAATTCAAAATTAGATTATATTAAATAAAATATATCTATATTAATATTTTTTGGAAATATCTCAATTTAACTATTGCTATATTTGCTATTATAATTATTACTATCCACCTGTTCCTTTTCTATTTTCAATTTTCCTAAATAAAATTGATAAGAATTAGTAAAGTAATATAAATCAAATTTGAATTATATTAAAATAAATATATCCATATTGCCTTTATTATATTTAATATTATTATTATTACTAATTACTTGTCCTTTCTCTTTTCTCAATTTTGTCTATTTTAATAAATAGAATTAATAAAGTAATATAAGCCAGATCTGGATTGTGTTAAATTGAATGTATCTATATTATCTTCATTATATTCATCACCATTACTATTGCTACCCACTATTTTTCTTTTAATTTATTTATTTTAGTAAATAGAATTAGTAAAATAATATAAGTTTAACTCGAATTGTATTAAATTGAACATATCTATAGTATATTGTTATTACTATATTCATTATCACTATTGTTGTTACCTACCTGTCCTTTTTTTTTTCTTAATTTGTCTATTTTAGCAAATAAAATTAATAAAGTAACATAAGCCAAACTTGGGTTATGTTATATTGAACATATTTATATTGTCTTTATTATATTTATCACCATCACTATTGCTACCCACCCACTCTTTCCTTTTTATTCACATATTTTAGCAAATAAAATTAGTAAAATAACACAAGCTGGACTTGGATTGTATTAAATTGAATATCATATATTGTTCTTACTATAGTTATAACTACTATTGTTGTTACTCACCTGTTCTTTCTCATTTCTTAATTTATTTATTTTAGCAAATATAATTAATAAAGTAATATAAGTCAGACCCAAGTTGTATTAAATTAAATATACCTACTATATATTATCTTTACTATATTCATTACTATCACTATTATTATCCATTCACTCCTTTCCTTTTAATTTATCTATTTTAATAAATAGAATTAGCAAAGTAATATAAGTTAAACTCAGATTGTATTAAATTGAATATATCTATATTATCTTTACTATATTTGCTATTACTATTGTTGCTATCTACCTACTCTTTCACTTTTTTCAATTTGCTTATTTTGCTACTTAATTGCTTTTTTAGTTTGCCTATTTTATTACTCAATTGTTTTTTTTATTTATCTATTTTAATAGATATAATTAGTAATCACAACAGATCGAATCGGATCAGATTTTAACTAGATTCGATCCAATCCGATTTTTATAAATACGAATCGGATATGGATCTGATTCGTTTTAAACTAATCTGATCTGATTCGAAACCTTAACAATTTGATCTGATCCAATTTGAATCCGAATTTGATTTGATTCAATCCGATCTAAATCTGAATCTGAATCCGAATCTGAATCTGAAGCGAAATTGAATCTATTTTAGATTCGATGCAAAAACAACTTGAAATGGATTTGATACATTTTGAATCTATTTCAAAGCATGTTCAACTATAGCTGCTTTAATTTAACTAAATTAAATTAAATATGTTTAAATTAATCTAACTTTAT